>JANHFM010002908.1:84431-94905 GCA_032468115.1 Grayia smithii
AACTGGTGAAACGTGGGTGTACCTAGGGACACCCACAATGACTCGCACGGCTGCATTCTGGACCAATTGAAGTCTCCCCATGTAGAGCGCAGTGCAGTAATCTAGGTGTGAGGTGACAAGTCATGAGTGACTGTGAGGAGAGCCTCCGGGTCCAGGTAGGGTCGCAATTGGTGCACTAGGTGCACCTGTGCACCTGTGCACAAGTGCAAAAGTTATGGTACAGATAAAATCAATTTCCCTTTTTACTGTTTCCTTATTCTACTTCCACTGAAAACAGTACAGACAAGAATATTAACAATATAAATAAAGAGCCAGCTTGGTGTAGTGGTTCAAGTCTGGTCAGGAGACTGTGTGTTCTAGTCCTGCCATGGCATGAAAGCCAGCCGGGTGACTTTGAACCAGTCACTCTTTCTCAGCTCAACCCACCTCACAGCGTTGCTATTGTGGGGAAAATAGGAGGAGGAAGGAGTGTTTTCTGTGGAAAACGGCAAAAACCATCACAAATTGTGGACACATGACAATGGGACAGTGCAACTGGTTATAAATGCAAGCCAGTTGCCACCAAGTGCTTGAAATGTGGTCATGTGATGGGGGTGATATGATGCTTTATGATGGTTGAAAGTGCTTTAGAGGCTGTAAAGCACCCTTTCTGAGGCCATCATAACTTTGAACAGTCATTAAGCAGATGGTAATTAAGTGAGGACTATCTGTATACTCACAATTAAACCGATCTATGGATAAGCCAAACCTGACTTTTAAAATGCATTTTGGCACCCAAAATTCCTGGCTTATCTGCGAGTATATATAGTAAATACATACATATACCAGTAATATATGATTGACTGAAATGCAATCATATATATTTACTTTTAATTAAAGGGAAACAAATGTTGGGTTTGTTTATCCCTAACAGCTGCTTTCTAAAATGTAGTCAAATGCTCTGTTTGGCCCTCAGCCTGGATGAAGCTACTGTGTTGTTTAATGATCATGCTTGGAGGCAGTTTTTCTATCCTGTGACACAAGTGCTGATAGTGGCAGACTCAAGGGATGCCAAATGGACAGGTCTTACCTTTGTGTGACAGGATTTGTCTCTCTTTTCCCCCCAGCCTGGTGCCTTCTAGGTGAATTGGGCATTCTGTAATTTTTATCTTCAAAAAGTTGAAGCAAAGGCAGTATTGCTTTGAGTCATCACAATCTGCAAGAGTTTAGATAACAGTAGCCACCCACAGGAAAACTAGTTCACCATGTATGTTGATTGCAGGGCCTGGATTAAAGGTGATTATATGCCTGACTTTAGTTCCACACCTTTATCTCGGTAATGGCATATTTTGAATGCAGGAAATGGCTAACCTGCTTTTGAATTAATGTTTTTCTTTCATTCCTAACTGGACCTGTGTACATTACTTTAGGTTTCTATATCATCCCTCATCAGTAAATATTTTAAGTGCTGCTTTTCTTCCACTGCAGTGTATAGAGAAGTGGTAGTTTGAAAGAGGACAAGGTGCCCATCTCTGTTAGTTCTCTCTTTGAGAAAAATGGTGACTTTAAACATTAATAACAGATACACTTTGCACTTTAACATCATAGTTTTAAAAATACTTTAATTGCACATTTTTGTTTACAAACCACTCTGTATAAACTTCTGATTTCATGAGTGGTTTATAAAAGTTAAAACACTACAGTACTTAATAACTAAAGGGGCCCTTCAATTCATTTGCTGGCTGCTATTTTTATAGAAAAAAGCAGCTTTAAAATGCAATACTCCTTTATTCTTCCACTATCCAGTGCTTTTTAAGTTTTAAGTTCTTTTTAGAATTTTAAGTTCTTTAGAACTCATCTGGAATTCCATGGGGCTAAAATTTTACTTGTGAGCAAAGGGTTAAACACTCCCCCAGCTCTGTTTTTCTAGTACAGTACTGCAGACCACATCTTAAAGCTGTTTTTTAAAATTTAATATATATTAGTTGTCCCACTGTATTATGTTTTTGAGCACAACATGTATTCTATTGAAAACAGCATTAGGAAAAACAGCCTTCACATAGATTGGATTACAGGACTATAGGAATAGTCTGGTAGTATTTTCATGCTAATGAAGTCTCTTGCTGATCATCAGAGAAAGTGCTCAAAGCATGTTTCTCTGGCAGTAACATGCAGTAAGTTACAAAGGCAGAAAATACATTTTCATGCATGTGGACTTAGAGGTAACTGCAGTGGGTTATTTCAGCTTTCCTTGCTTATCCAGGACTAGGGGATTCCTTGCTAACTTTTGCAAGATATGTTTAATAAAGTCCCTCCCTTCTGGTGTTATGTGTCAGCTTGTCCTTTTGTGCCTGGAAGGATTTGGCTCCACTGATTATCTTGCACTGAAAAGGTATTGCTCACCTGCCCTGCTTCTCTGACTCAAGTCAAAACAAGTAACACAGTTTCTTTGGCACAACCAGAGTGAGGCAGTGCTGGGAAGAGAGAAGGAAGGGACTGGAAACGTGAACAAAAACTGCATGCAGTTGCAGTAACTTGGATATTAGGAACAAACCTCCCCGATCTTCCTCTCAGTAGCAAGTACTTGGAAGGAAAGCCCCCTAAAGGTAAGACTGCTTTTTCATTCCAGAAGGGTGGCAGGACAGCTGGTAACTGAGAGCACATATTAGAAAACAGCATTTTGATTTTGTTTTAATATATAACTTTCCAGGATTTTTTAAATCTTCAAATGATAAGTGGAAATCCATTGAAACCTGTTAATTGTGATGATGAGTCAATATTTGGGGTTTAAATGTAAAAGAACAGGAACTCTGTTTAAATCAATTATAGAAGTCTTCTGTATAAGGATATTTTAATATATTATTGAGATTCTGCATGGAAATTAGCAGCAATTAAAGAAAAGTCGGCATACAGATTGCTATGTAAGCTATACAAGTCTTTTTGCTCTGGTCAGTGACAGCTTTCAACAGCCGTGTTATTGTATTTAATTGTGTAAGTTACTTGTAATTTTTTACACAGATTACTTTTTCTTGGCAAATCTGTAACAAGTAATGTGGACTCTAGATCCAGAAAGGTATTCTGTAGTTCCTTCAATTCATTTTCAGTGTCTGGAGGGCAAGACTAAAAGAGAAGGCTATGAGATGGACAAACATCTCAATGGAATCAAGACAGAAAAAAGAAAATTCAAAATTGCTTTTTATATTTAATGCAAATATCTCGGATTTTTGGATCAGAGAGAGCATTCTAGGCTTGGATGTAACAAGAGGAACAAGAATCTTTGCCTTTATACAGCCAGGCACAGTGATTAAGAAGTATGGTATATTGGGAATTGAGTCTGCATTGCTGAGTGGCAAATAAAGGTCAGGGACCGCTGATGACCTTATCAATAGGACATTGACATAGCACAGGTACTGGAATTGATAAATCTGTACTGTTTCATGCAGCTTCCGGCTAGCTAGCTTTTCTAATCATAGACTTGGGCTGCGTTATCAAAGTTCAATAATGCATGATATTTGGCACCTGCATATGGCTAACTCAGCAACCTCCATATTTTTTTAAGCTAATTTGTGACTTCTGCCAGTGAAGAAATCAAGTCTCCCTGTTCCTTGGTCATGTTTTAGTGGTGCTTTCTGATTCCTCTATACTGGTTTACTAGCTGTGGCTGCAACCAGTCCCCAGGTTGTGACAGACTGTTCCTAAGTGTGTCTTTAAATCAAATTTGTAGGTAGGCCAGAATTGTTATTTAGCATTAATCAAATGTTTGTCTTAGTTGATATTATATATTATAGTTTTCATGTGCACATATTATAAATTATAGTTTCAGATGCTCTATTATTCTCACTTTATCCTTTAAATTTGTTCCAACTGTTGACCCACCATAGCCTAATACTTCTCCAATGATATGGTGTTTCACATCTTTCTGATTACTTTATTATTTTCACTTTATTTTCAGTCATGATTAGTTTTCCTTTTCTTTGATGCATCATCAGTGCTTGCATTGGATTTGCCCCTTGGAGGCATGGCTACCAGGATAAATAAGAGAAAAATGTAAGCCAAATATGAAGTTGCATACTCACTGCTGTGTTAACGACAGTGTGATCTGACTTAATCTGGCAAAAATCCTTCTTGCAGTGTTTTCATGAACATCACAAAGTAGTGTGTGTTTGTATTTGCCATTGTATCTAACACAGATGTTTGATATGGTAGGCTTTATGACAATCTGTTCAAAAATACAAGTTGTCCATAAATCAGATGTTCTTATCTTAGGGATTGCCTGTACCATGTTAGTGCCATATCATGCAGTGAGATCTGACAGTCATCCTGCATTATAGAACAGGGCAAATTGAAAATAGGGTTTTATTTTAATTATGGGACTTGTAATTGTAGAACTTGAAGGATGGGTGCTCTGCCTTCAAAGGAAGAAAGGGGAAATCAGCAAGACATCATTAAGATAACAGGATTCATCCAGCTCTAGGGAGGTGCTATCACCATCCATTTGGTTTCCATGGCAAAAAAATGCAACCACCCGATCCTAGTTCAAAAGCAGTGCAAACTATATTTGTTAGGGCATGAATTTCCACAGGTAATTTCAGAAAGATTTGTGCATTGCCCTGGTTATATCAAAGTTTATATTCTGCCAGCTAAGTACACTTTTTCGTCCTACATATGAATCCTATTAATGCTATTACTCTATGTTAAACATAGAATACCATAGGGAAGTTATTTGTAGGGAGAGCATAACATTGAAGGAGCTTCCAGGGTGTGCACTCTTTGTTTCATGAAGCAGAAACAGATGACCAAGCTTCACAGGGTGTGAGAGAGCTGTGAGGCTGCTGGGGGAAATCTGGGATAATAATTGAAAGATTTTAATCTCTTAATTGTTCAATTAGTCAATTAAAGTAGGACAGTTAATTAAAAAAATAATTCAACCAGTAGGCAGCCCTGTTTTGACTTTGGGGGTTAGCTGACAAAAGAAAGGAGCTCACTCAGCATACTTTTTTTAAAGAACTGCTTGGAAGGGGTGTTCAAATATCTGTTGAGGTTGGTGGGGCAAGAGGAGTGGGACACTGAGTCACAGTCTGGGATCTGGTGCCCAGAGGACACTTCCAGATGATTATTTAATTACTGTGCAATAAATATGCAGTTGCTAATCTGGTGGGGGAGTAAGGAAGGGAAGAGATGAGGAAGAGACGGGCACATTTCTTGAGATAGGACTCTTCCCCGCCTCCCTCCAGAAATATTGTTTTCTGGGCATAGTAGGTGGGCCATCTGTTTGAACTTGTATTTAGGGATATTTTTTTTTCACCTAGTATTTCTATTTCTGTGTTCTAGCGTCTAGCTTTGTGATGTTCTTAAAATCACTTCCACATTATAATTACAGATTATTTTACATGTATTTTGTTTATTTTCTAAAAATAAATACTTGTCTAAAATTTTTACTTAGAATTTCTCCCTACTGTCCAGTCTAGATACCTTGCACTGTTAAATTTCTGTTCTGTTTGCCACAAGTTCTTTTGCTTAGTTTTAGGTTATACTTTTTTTTTTTCTTCAACCCTGAAATACATGGATGGTGAACAGGCTGCCTCCTTGAAACTTCCTCACAAGACTGTGCTTAAATTTTGGAGGGAAATAAGAGTATTTTAGCTCCCCTTCTCAGGTCAGCTAATTCTTTTCCTTAGTAGTTGAACAGAACACTTCTATAACCTTTCAATAGCTAACTGATCTGAATGGCTCTTCAGATAAGGTTGATGCTATCAGCCTGGAATTTATGCATTTATTAAATTTATATGGCTGCCCAACTAACATACAGTGACTCAGGGTGGTTTATGGCATTAAAAATCCACAATCTAAATTTTCATTTAATCCTGATTTGTTTGCCTGTTTGTTTACATATTTTCTGCAGTGTTGAGCCGGAAAAGCCCCAAATGTAAGTGAATCAGTCAGTCAGAGACACCACCTGAAGGAAGATTTTGCTTTGTCAGTCTTGAGGGGTAGAAATATAAAGTGAAGATAGTTTTTCATGCAGTTTGGTTTCCATCTATGTACAGGAAATTTGGCTCCATTTCTTGGTTATTAATTAGGTGTTTTTGCACAGTCATAGCCCATGAAAGTACAGAAATACAATGCAGGGATTTGAAGGCTGATTCAGACAACCACTAATCGTTAACTGGCTGAAATTTTGGCATGCACCAAATCAGTTGGATGCATGTATATATGGGTGGGAGGGAATGCCTCATGGGATTATCTACATAATTCTGATATTCATATCCATATTCTGTTTGCCTAAGAATACTGTAAGTGAAGGGGGTAATTCTTACTATACTATTTATGGTTGCATATGAAAGCTGGCATTACAACTTTAATAGCCTTCCCCCTATTTTTTAAAAAGTATTTCAAAGGAGTATCAGTTTAAAGTATGGTAAGTAGAAAAGTAGTGTGAAAGGAGGTATTTGTTTCTTTTCCTCCCCATCATTTCTCTACTCCAGATCAGCCTTCCTAAATAGCCCCTTATGAAGGCTGGCCCCTATAAATATAATGTGGAAATCCTTGGAGGAGACCCACTTCAGAAAATTGAGGATAGAGAAAAGTTTAAGCACTGCTTCCCACTATTTTGTTTTCACTATCTATATCTCAACTAGCTTTAAAAATAAATAAGTAATCAGAGTGTATTGGAATAGGGCAGCTAATAAATGCAAATAAACAGAATAAAATCATCACTATCTTTTAGACCTCTAATAGATGCATTGATATGTAAGGGCTGGTTTCATACAACATCCAAATGGGATGTTGTGTAGTACATTGAGGTACTCAAATTGCTGTGCAAATGCAGCCACAACGACTTTCACTAATTTGATTATGCTATGCTACTCCAGCTGTTGTAGTTGCAGTGTTGGTAATGTTTTGATATCTATCTATGAAACATATTCTTTTTAATATATCATCTCAATGAGCAGCGAATCCTAGCTATTTATGGAAGTTTGAAAATATAGTTAAGGCTAATGGATGGATTATAACTCTCTATGCTCAGAAGTTAAATAAAAACTGGGCTCTCGGCCGAGGGAAACTAGTAATTCTGTGTAGAAAGCCTTTATCTTAGTCTGATTGGCTATCTGTAGCAAATTTCCTTTTCACTAACAAACAGGCAGCGTGATTTGAAGTAATCGAGAAATACTGTATTTGTTTCCTGCAGAACACCTTTTGACCATCACATAGGTAAACTGGGAGAGGGTTGCTCTTTGTTTACGGCCATGTAGAAACAGGGTTAAAAATGAAAGTTGAATCTATCTTAGAATTTCAACAGGATTTGTTAAATGGACTCAAGTACTTATCATACAGCACATATTCCCCACCTCTTCTGTAATCATGAGAGATGATTGTACAATTAGACCAAAGCCAATCAGCAGGGAATAGATTGCACGAATTACAGGAGGAGAACTAAAAGTAGACTGAAGGCGAGGAATATTTGGGTAAGAGTGGGGCAATGAAAGGCAGGAGGGCAAGGAAGGGCGGTAGTGGAAATGTACTAGTTTCATGGCATCTCTGCTTAGTTTTGTAATCAAACAGAATAACTTCCCTAAGTTCTTTGTAAAACCCTAGTTGTTTAATTTTTTAAATCAGACAGATTTTGCTGTTTTATCAGGGAGAAATAATCAAGTATGGCTACAACTTTTGTAAATAGATGGCAAACAATATAGGCACACAGAGATAAAAGAAGTAGATTGGGTTTAGTACAGTTCCTAGGGTTCTATTTATTTGAAGTCTTTGTTTGATTACATATTTAGAAGATTAGAGTGGGCTGGTTGACTTTTTTGGCCAAGATGGATGCTATGGCCATCTTCTGTTATTAAGTTATTTTCATTGAACTACCAAAGTTGCATCTATATCTTAATGTAGAGACAGGTTTTGTTTCTCTACCTGTGGCTTCAGGTTGCAGTTGCTTGAAGGTGGAAAAACAAAGCTTTCTCAACCAGAAAGTAAAATTCATCATCCAATAGTAGCCTTTGAGGGTCTACTGCAATTTGTGATTTTGATTAGCAAGCCCAGCTAATTATTAAAATTTTCAATTAATTAAGTAAACAAGGTTTAGCTTTTTCTTTTCTTTTCTGCCACACAGGGCAAAGTGTGTATCTTTTATATCTATTGCCAAGCAACAGGTTTAGAGAAGGGGAGTGGCAAATGGTAGATAGAAACCATTCTCCTTCCTCCGGTATGGTGAAGTGGCCTAGCTCTGCCTTGCACTGTTTTGAAAAAGGTTATTTTAAAACTGCAGTTTGAATGGAATGATTTATGTTGTTATGTTTGGGCATGTGTGGGTTCTGCTTGTGTTTTTATTTTAAATTATTGAAAGCTTGTAGCTGTATGGCACAAGTATATCTTAGAGCTAAAAAGCAAAGATGCACACATTTCTTAGCTTCATAATCAAATTGAAAAATGTGCCTTGTCTTGTTTAATATCTTTACCCCTAAAAAGCTAAAATTGGCTCTAGATTCAGTCTTTTCTAAAACGCTTCTTAGTTTTGTTACACTTCAAAATGTGTGCTGTATGTGCCTTGAAGGCACAGAATCACATGGCTTGTTCATCCCATCCCAGAAAATGTACTGAGATTGTTCCTCTCCTGATGACCTTACAATTTATGTTGCCTCTTACCGTAATATCTGACCCACATTTTATCCAGTTTTCAAGTTTGCCTTTCATCCTCTATATTTGGTAGAATGCCTCTTTTGCTTTTAAAAAAATCCTGCTTTAGTTTTTGGCATCTCCAGAAAGGCCAAAAATCTGGAGAGTTGTTGCTAAGCACATTAAAATCTCTCTTCAACTTGGGCTCCTTCCAAAACTGTAGATCTCCATGTCCAGAATTCCCAGATATCATATTTATTACTGAGAAATTTACAGTTACAACTTTTATAGGGTGCCCAGACTGGGGGGAGACACATTTGCATTATTAATAATATCGTCCAACTGGGATAAAGGTTTGATTTTCTTACATATCTAGTTCTTGCAATATGTGCTTTATTATGGAATTTTCTGAAAAACCAAAAATACACTTTTTACTAAATAGGGCTGAGGGTCTGGGTGTTCATATTTGAAAACTGGAAAGACAGACATGGGATATCCTTTAGTTTTGAGGGAGACATTGATACTTAAACTTGTATATTTTCTCATTGGGAAGAGATTCCAAAGCTACAATGGCTTTTGCCATGGGCTTGCTAATTTGTAAGATAGATATCAGGTGAAAGGACAGATGGGCAAACTGGGGTTGTACAGCCTACAGCAGATAGGACAAAACTGAACTACTAGTAGATGGATTGTAGGCTGGCAGTTTGGAAACAACTGAGACATTTTTACTTGTGACAAATTATCAGATCCAGGAAGCCAGCACTCTTGAAAGTACCATTCATTGAACCATTGAGCCAATTCTTTTATTTACTGACCATAAAAGAATAGAATAGAATAGAATTCTTTATTGAATAGAATAGAATTCTTTACTGAATAGAATAGAATTCTTTATTGGCCAAGAGTGATTGGACACACAAGGAATTTGTCTTTGGTATATATGGTCTCAGTGTACATAAGGAGAATAAAATACATTCATCAAGAATAAAACGAATAAACACTTAGTGATAGTCAAGGTTACTAATAAGCTATCAAATCATACTAGGAAACAAATTAAACCACTATAAATTGAATATGATTTTGTAGTTTAATTTCCTGGCTGGAGAGTTAACTCTTACTCATATAAAAGTTATTAATGTCTGATCCAAAACAGGAAGCTTGATATATGTTATAATTGTGGGAATTCTTTTGTTCTGAGGAAAGTGTACAGCGTTATGGCTGTGTGGTTACCTATTTCAATTTATGAATGGGATTGTTTGTTATGGGAGGCAGAGGAACAGGCTCCTACCCACACAGCCTCCTATGCCAGTTTGCAGTGGAGTTCGCAATAATCTGTACAGGTCTAAGCAACATCACCTTAGGTCATACAGCTCAGTAACAGCTGTGAACCTTGTCCGTCCACCTCCTGTTATTTTTTTTTTTCTCTCCAGGAGACTGGCAGTCCTGTGATAAGCTCCAGACAGAAACTCAGAGTGACTTTCAGATTGACTCACCCAGTAGGGGTGGGGAAGTGCTGTGCAAACAAGTGTGGTTGCAAAGAGGAAGGCTTAGAGTCACCCTGGCTGCTGGGAAAGCAATAAAAAGTGATCCCTACTATATAATGGTCCAGTTTTGAATGGCCCATCTGGGCATCTGTGACTTCTTAGTCACTTCTTCCAATGCGGGAATTTGTGTGCTTAGCACTTCCTGCCAACTTTATGGTGTAGCTTCTATAGATTTACTTTTTGCTGGGTGGATGGGAAGCAGCAGTGAAATGATTGGGCACATGATGTCATGAAAAATTAGAGATAACATGTAAGGGAGATAGAATTCTTTCTCTCCAGCAAGTTTCTTTCTTTCTTTCTTTCCTTCTCTCTCTCTCCCTCCCTCCCTCCCTCTCTTT
>JANHFM010002908.1:105104-117658 GCA_032468115.1 Grayia smithii
CATTGGAAGATGTGTGGACTTCAACTCCCAGAATTCCCCAGCCAGGAAGTTGAAGTCCACATATCTTCCAGTGGCCAAGGTTGAGAAACACTGTGTTAGAGCCATGCTCATTTTGCATCATTTTTCCTAGGGACCATTAGGGGCAGGTGGGCCACCCTTCTGTAATTTATACAAATGCTGCACTGAATGACTTTAAAATATTTATTTATTTATTTGTTTGTTTGTTTGTTTGTTTATTTATTTATTTAATTTATATCCCACCCTTCTCCCGAAGGACTCGGGGCGGCGTACAGAAAGTAAGGGTAAAAACATAAAAAATTAGATTAATATTAAAAGCCATAATAAAATCCCATAAAATTAAAAACCCAAATTCCTCAGCCTATTTGCTGAAACAGCCACATCTTCAGGTCTCGGCGGAAGGAGCGTAGGTCAGGGGCAGTCCGAAGGTCGGTGGGCAACCCATTCCAGAGGATTGGTGCACCCACAGAGAATGCCCCCGCCCTAGGCACCACCATGTAAAATACCTCTTACATGGCTTAGAAAGCAAAGCTGTAAGTACATATTTTGGGGAGCAAGCCTGATACAAAAAAAAAAAGGCCTGAAAACTTAAAAGAGGTGATGGTAATAATAATAAATTCTACCTAGGGCAGGCTAATTGGTTTATTCTGTATAGCCACTACAGAGAATAAAATTAAAACCCCTTTTGACTGAGGACCTAAACATCAGGAGGGTAGAGGCAGACACGACAAACCTCACAAAACCTTAAGGACTAATAGTTTTTGTTAAAATAGATTTGTTTCTCATTAGGCTGCCACAAGGCTCTTTGTTATTATGAGGAAGTGGGTTTTGAAATTAGAAAGGTTGTCAGGAAATGAGACAGAGGTTAGGATTAAGTACAAGTCCCTGTAAATCACAAGACACAGGTTAAATGAACTTTTGACAGGCACGGCTTGGGTGGAATTCATCCCAGTTCAAAGCAGGAAGCTGACCTTTTATGGCTTCTTCCTGCTGTGATAAGCTACCAAGAGAAATTTTCTGTAAGTGGTTGCCAAAGAGAACTCAAGAAAAAAAAAGCAGGGAGAGGCAACTGGAGGAGGAAACATGTAGAAGCTTGCTGTGAATGATTGACACAAAGCTCCGTGGCATCAGATTTAACCCTTAAAAAGTCAGTCAGCTAGCTTAGCTTCTCAAATTGCCCGCTTCAGCTTTGCTGGGACTACAGAAATCCCAGAAACATGGCTAATAGACATACTCCCTAGGAATTCTGAAAACTCTAGTGGAAACATGCCTGCAAGGCCCTGCCTGATAGAAGGTTCATTTAGATTCTTCATTGGTCCCTGTCACTTGCTTGATAGTGAGAACAATTAATCAGTGGAGCAGTCCATCACCGGAGGTTTTCAAGAGTCAGTTGGACAAGCCATTTGTCTGAAATGGTATAGGGTCTCCTGCTTGAGCAGCGGGTTGGATGAGAAGACCTCCAAAGTCCCTTCCAACTCTGTTATTCTGTTATTTTTACAGACAAAAATGTAATCCTCTGAAAAGTGAAGAAGTAAGCTGTACTGAACTCAGAATTACTTGCACAAAAAATAAATGTATTTTGGACTTCAGTATTAGACTCAATCCTTGCTCATTCTTCCCTCCCAGTAGTTGGCTTTAGTATTTACTAGTTCAGATATTCTGCTATGAAAATAGCTGAATTGAAACTATATTTGCATTCACTGGGAGTAACTGGATGGCTTCTTATATACCCACTTCATTGCTTTTTGCCCAAGAATTCCATATGGTAAATATGAGAACTTAGTGTTTTCTTTTATATCTTGTACTATTTGTTTGCAGTATCTGGAATGCAAAAAGGCAGCTTATTTTAAACTAGACCATTGAGTACTGTCTATGCAATTGCCTCTCAAGATTTCTAACAGGGGTCTTTCCCAGCCTTATCTAGAGTTGATCGGGTTTGAATGGAAGGACAATAGTTTGCATAGATTGTGCAGGGGATCTTATTGACTGAATGAGATCATCTCTCCTCCTTCCACACAGAGTCCACCTTGGTTGGACCATAAAAGGAAACTAGTGGTTATTAGCATCTACCTGTTGTTTCAGAGTGAACCCTATCAAAGCTCTTTGAAATGAATCAGCTTAAGGGCATTTCTCTCTGAATTGCCCTCATGTCTCATCCACACTACATCTGAAGAGTAAAAGGGATTTTGAGCTATTAATTCACAATTTGATATTTTGACTGTAGGAAAAAATGCTGCCTGAAATGCAAATCCAAATCCTTTAGATTACTATTAATTCGCTTTATCATGGACTGTTTCTTTGAGGAGGGTAGGTTTGTGTACATGAATTCTTTGCCTTGAATGATGTGGTTTGGGTTATTGGAGTTAGCCCAGTACTAATAAGATAAAAGCTTTTGTTTTCCCCTCTGTGGTTCTTCGAGGGATTTATAACTGCATATTTCTAGTGAGTGTCAGAGATTTTAATAGCTGCTTGGAAATCTATAACTCAAAGGAGGCCTAATTTTTGATGCTTTCTCTGATGGCATGAATAACTCAAAAATCACTGCTGAAATTGATGGAATCTTTAGGAAGAAACCCCCGCACAGAACTTCTCGACTTCTCACTTTTAATTAAGCAGTGGGAGTGTTTATGCTCAGTGATCACAGAATGCTGGCCGGGACGGGGATGTGGACATGACAAATAAGTGGGAAGAGTGAATGAAATCCAATATCTAGAATCCTGAATAGCAAAAGGGTTTGCAGATCTCATTTACAGTGCCTTTCCCCATTTCTTCTTAAGGGTTCAGTGCCTCTGATGAACATTCCTTGTTGGATGTGACTGTGAGAGGAGAAGGTAAGTTAATTAAGTATGACCCTATTGGCTTTACTTGGGATGTTCTTCCCTTTGCATGCAGACCTGAAAAAGGTCTTAGGGCATTCTTTTTTTTAATGATAGAATGGCCTTGAAAATGCAGTTTCTTTATGTACTGATTTTCTGTACTTTGGTATCTTTGAACACATTTTGTTACATCATTTTTGCATGGTAATGTAGTAACATTCATACCTATGCTTCATTGCTGTATTTTACATAAATCTACTTTTTTGCCCAGCAACTATTTGTTGTTCAAAGGGAAGGCTGTTGCTCAACACACACACACACACACACACACACACACAGAGCGAGAGAGAGAGAGAGAGAGAGAGAGAGAGAGAGAGAGAGAGAGAGAGAGAGAGAGGCACAATGTTTTTCACTCTGGGGATGGTGAAGTTGCTGTTTTTTAAATAATATTTTTTCATGCTAGAATTATGATGCCCAGGGGTTTTAAGAATAGTTTTGCCTGTCAGAGGCTTAGTAAATAAACATTCAGACAGCTATTTTAGTCATTTTAAAAATATTTATTTAAATATTCTTCTGCTGTTGTTTTTATTTAAATAATCTTTTTATTCAGCTAAAAAGATTAGATATTTAATCACAACTCTAAGCATCATATCCAGACCATGTGACTAAAAATTTGCCTGCAACATTTTACCAAGCTTGAAGGCAAGGAAGGATGTTTATGATGGATCAGTAAAAGGGTCCAAGTGTGCTAAATTTAATGTCCCCCTTTGTTTTAATTAAGGGCTGGTAAGAGAGTGCAGGTCTACAAGGTAGTTTAGTGGAGGTTTAAAGGACATTCAAGTTTGCAGTGACAAGCTATCATCCTCCTTTCTTTTTAAAGAAGTCCCTGTGGTGAATCCTCACCTTCCAACAAAACTTACACCATGGACACAAATCCAGTCTCACCACAGTCCTTCATCGCAACTTTCCCCCCTTGGCTTTCTAGAAGATTCAACTCATTATCCAGCTGCTGAAGTGGAGTCTTCTCCCATCCAGAATAGCCCTTGGAAAGAAACTAGTTTGGACAAGCCCTATGAGAAGCCCAAGAAGTCGATGGGGTCCAACAGCACGCTGAGGTTAAACTTGTTCACTAGATCTTTCTACTGTGCCTTTCTCTTTGTTAAGATGTCTCCATTTTATTTCAAAGAGTTGAGGTGAATTTGTGTAAATCATAACTTACAGAAAGGCAATACAATAACTTGCAAAGTGTACTTGCAACTGTTGAAGACAGGCAGGTTGAATTAAACTTTCTGGTTCAAATCTCAATGTATTCATTGATTCTTAACATTATCCTTCTTTCCCCGCTGTATTAAAATTGCACTGATCTACCTTGTTGCATCCTTTATTAGAAAAGATAAGAAAAGTGCCATTAGAATATTTTGTATCCTGGGTGTATTATTCATAATATTTTACCTTGATTAATAATCACTGATAACAGTTGATAGACATCAAATGTTTAATGATGACTATTTTTGCAAGTATCACTTACTTGTGCGCCTACACATGAAATTATGAATTAGCATAGTAAATTGGTAGTTAGATTATTTTGATTTGCAATAGGAAATGGATTTAGGGAAAGTTGTGGTTCATTTTAACACTCTGATTTTAGTATAGTGATTAAAAAAATTCATATTTTGCAGAGATGCCATGTTAAGAGCATTCCCTGAAACTTTTTTCCCCTGCTCCTGCAGTTCAGATAGATGGAAAATTGGAGACAACATCTACAGGATTTACTGGTTGTATCCTGTCACTTTAGTGTCCATCTTTTATTACAAGACAAATCCATTACAAAAATCCATTACAAGACAAATATTAGGGAAGTTAATGGCCAGATAATGCCAATTTAAAATTATAATTTTGAAAAAGACAATTAAAAGATGCCAGCATGATTTGGCATATTGCAGGAAAGAGATTGTTCTACAAGACAGGTGCCATCATGGATAATGCCCTCTTCAATGTAAATTTCAAACAGCAAATTCCTGTTTTCCCCAAAAATTGTAGATGCCTGAAAAGGTAATCCACTTGAAACCTTGTTTCGGGTAATCTGTTCCTAATGAACTTGGAGCTATCTACACTCATACTAGCACCTTGATTCTAGCTGGATGGTGGACTGGCAGCACTGGTGTAATATATATGGAATCCAGTGAATATTCTGTTCTGGCCTGATACTGATCGAAGCACCTCGTCTCTGCCCAAAGGCAACCCCATGTATAGTCAAGTAGTCCTTGACTTATGACTACATTTGGGATCAAAATTCTCTTTGAGGAGCATTGACCCAGACTATCAAAGTTAGCTAAACTTGAACAGTTGTTCTATTGACATCCTTGAATCTTTAGTCTTTTCTTTTGCTTCCATTCTGTTTCACAAATAAGGGAAAGAACTATGGCACTTAACCAGTGGCCCTCAGTTTGCTTGTAGAAAAATAATGAGAACTGGAAAGTAGACAGAAAAACTGTTTCTTACTTTTTATCTCATTGTGTTCTGTTATAGCACAGCAAGCATAATGCCGCCACCGGCACCAAGCCCTTCCATTCACAGGGCAGTTGAGACACATCTGTGTCACTTAGATCCTCCTAGGAAGCTGGAAGTAAGAAGACAGGCTGGTTCCAGTGCCCCTCCAACCCCAGAAATCCCAGGAAGGAGAGGACAGTCTCAGCTGATAAGGTACTATATTACAAAGATTTAGGTACAGTATATTGAAGTATTCCTATGGTTTAACATGCTTTAAACATGCAGTTTAAACCTGCTTGTGATAAACTCATATCCGTCATCTGACAAAAATTTAAAAAATAAAATATAAAAATAATAATTATAAATAAATAATTAAACTCAAAGGGAAGACTCAATCGACCACTAGGTCTTTTTCTGCTGTCAATTTTCTATGTTTCTATGATTACCTTGCCTAATCCAACAGTGGATTTTGACAACAAGCAGACACTTTAAAAGTATATTGTAGCAAGAATAAAATAAGTTTCTTGCAGACCTTTATGTATATCCCAAAATATAGAGCCTTGAGAATCTTGAGTTTCATTTTTAAAAAAGTTTCCAGTCTTTAATGCATCGGAAGGTAGCTTTGCATGAGAAAATAGTGTTTAGTGAATACCGTCAGCTAGAAGGAGGAGGCCAACAGAATAAATATTATAAGCAAAATAAATAATAAAATAAACAAATAGATGGACATTGGGGGGCGGATTTGACTAAAATTGCAAAATTTTGATTGGAATGGAGAGAACTATACATGGCATATTGCCCTGAAATGAGATGTGTGAAAGAAAGGTGAAACTTTGCATTTAAATATGTCTCTACTTGACTCTATTCATAGTTCCATATAAATGTATACAAAATAAAAAAGTAAGTTATCCTCTAAAGAAATCAGAAATATACCCGTAAACATTTCCTTAAAACAGGGGTATCCACTCATGGCAATTTAAAACCTGTGGATTTCAACTCCCACAACTCCAGGCGGGGGAACTCTGGGAGATGAAGTCCATCAGTCTTCATCTTGCCACATTTGGTCACCCATGGTTTAAATGGACATTTATGGCATAGGCATGAGATAGGAAAGGCCAGTCATAAGTAGAATGCATAGCAGACAGAATGAAATGTATGGAAGTTCCGAACTCCATGTGTCATGAGTGTTTGTGTTTGTGTTAAGTTACTCAAGGTTTTGAGAAGGTAGTATAATGTTCCCACTTTTTCCCAGAATCAAACAATTGCTCCTGATATTTGCAGTCTTAACTAGTTTATTCTGGCCCCACAGGGTATGTTCCACTCGGGAAAGTTTGGAGTCCCGTGGAAGAAGTGCACTACCCAGGCGACGCCCCACCTACTATACTGTGACTGTCCCTGAGTTCTGCTTCTCTGCATCCAACCCCAACCCTGCTCCGAAAGCCAATTTTCACTCTGCTTCAGAAGATAGCAGTTCAGATGTCTCCAGCATCTCTTACACAACATCTGCCGGCAGCAGCAGCCCAGACATTTCCTTTATGAAGCCATCATCTGTAGTGTCCAAGGAGGAACCCACACAGCTGTTCCGTAACCAGGTCTGCAAGGGACAAGAAGCAGAATATTACCGTCTGTGTCCCCAGAACCTGCGTTCAGGGCCAGGTTATTTTCCTGCCACAGAACATGTGCCCAATAGCCACCTGACTGTTGGGAGAGAGCTCTGCCATGGTCGGCCATCTTTTTTCTCTGGCAACTCCCCTCACTTTGCCTACAAGGAAGAAACGGTGCCAGTTAGATTCCACAGGTCAGTTGTATCCCACAGCAGGGTAGTTCGTACACCATCCCTGAAGGACTTTGTCCCAGTGGGTGCACGGGTTCTCTCCAAGGCGGCAGTGACAGAAGAGTTAAAATCCTGGCACGAACGAACCCGGCTGCGCAACGCGCGTCCACATTCGCTGGATAGGCAAGGAGCTTTCCGTGTGCACAGTATGCCAGGCAGAGAATTGCATTCTCCGTGTTCCTTGGGGCATACAATTCAGGTAAGAATACAGAGCAACTCTAGGGAGAGGGGAACCAGTATCTTTTTAATTCCCTCTGCCTTGCCCCAACCTGGCAGCTTTCCTACAGCACATAATGGATTAGGTAACCAATGTTGTTGAACTTTTAAAAATCCACAGGGCCAAGTAAGTGTGGGTTCTCCACTCCTGGCTTATACCATCTGGATACACAAGAAAAAACAACTAAACTTAAGTAAATGGGAAAAATGGTGGAGGAGTGAATTTCAGATTTCTACTGAATTTGATGGGTGCCAACAAAAATGGAGAACAACCCATGATACTATCTACCATCAATGCATCTTCCTTTTGGATATAAATATGCAGGAAATTATCTAGGGAGGAAAAGTTGCTTTTTATTCTTTTTGCAAACCTCCAACTGCCTCTCCAAATTTAGGATACATGAGAAAAATTGCTTGTGAAAATTTCCAATTATTTTTGTCTTAAATGATAAGTTAATTCATTAGGAGGTGAAAGAAATTAAGATATGCTTGGAAGTGTGCCAACTCAAAGAGTAAACAAACGTGAAACAGTAAAGTTTGTCTCAATGTAGCTAACTTTCTTATTTTTGGAAGATCGTGAAATTGATAAAATAAAATCAAGGGTCAAAAGAAGTAAATCGTTATAATCACCAACAACAGTGAGGATATTACTTTAGGTTCACTTTTGTTTGTGTAAACCATACTTTTTAACTACATAGCAAAGCATACTTTTATAAGCAAGCTAATTTATTTATGTAGAATAGGCTTTATGATATGACAGCTTCATATTTGTAAAATCTGTTAGAAATTTAAAATTGCATATATTTCTATCTATTCCCTTCCCTTTTCTGTTTTTCTATCCATTCATGGTTATTTTCTGGTTATTTTAACATTTATTTGATTTATGTACTGCCTGACACTATAATCACTCCGGGCAGCTCACTATGTAGCAATTTAAAAAAAAAATATATAGATTAAAAAAGTCAAATAAAAAAAAGATGATAAACAAAAAAGAAGAGCAAAGAGCAAAGTCTGCCAACAACTCAAAAACATACACAAGCACACCACAAAGAGCTTCATCCACCTTAGCCCAGGGCCTGAGAAAACAGCCAGTTCTTTAATATTAGAGCTGTGCCTTCTAATATTGTGCTTCAGAGTTGTTGATGTTCTCTGAACTTGGTTGTTTTCTTGCAGACGTTTCATTAGCAAACTAGATAAACATCATCAACACAGATGATGTTACCTAGTTGACTAATGAAATGTCTGCAAGACAACAACCAAGCTCACAGAACTTATATGCAAGGACCATGCAATTCAATCCTGAGCTACAAATATCAGTATTGTGCTTGTGATACCTCTTTTCCTAAAACAGTATTTTAAAATGGCCTTTTCCAAGTAAGAGATATATACAGATACACAGTAGGAGGAGTTGATGTTCAGGACACTTATGGGTCATCAATGTCAATAGGAGTTACTTAAGCCTATGACAGAGACTGAGATGATCGGATGATAATCACTAAATTATGCCCACTCTACTTTTACTGAACTCATCCCTGATTTGATAAATCGTATCTATTGTTCAGTTTATCTGAAACTGGTGGGAAATGGTTAAATTGCACACAAGCTGCTTTGTTTGAGCAGCCTTTCTGAACCTAGTGTCCTCTGGAGACTTGGTCTTCCACAATTTCATACTAATTCATCTGGAGGGCATCTGATGGAAAAAGCTGGTTAACAGCTTTTGAGGGTTATGGCAAAAGCCTTGCCAGGTTAGCTGAATTTGGCTGATCTCAAATGGCTACACAGAATCAGACCTGGTTATTAGTCAGGTTCCAGATCCACCAAGCAATGCAGGGCTGTAAACTAGAATGAAAAGTTGAAAAAGTTGTCCTGAAAGAAGGCAGGGGCAAATTTTGTGTGATTGACGAGAATGATCCCAATTTCTGGCCATTGGCATGTAGTCCCCAGTTGTCAAGTTGGACTTGAGGTAGTATTTATCTTTTATCTTTGCCATGGCAGAGGATTCTGGGAATGCTTCCGCTACCTACTTTCAGAAAAGTAGTCCTTGAAAGGAATCTGTGTGGTATGGATCATTTTTTTGTTTGTTCTAGATTTTATCCCCGCTTCAGATGTGTGAATGTTTTATAAGGAGTAAAACTTTCATCTCTTTGGACATCTCCCTTGCCTGCAGCGTAGGCCCACACCATGCAAGAGTGAGCTTGCCCTTAGTTTCCTCCTTTCATAATCCCTAATGCTTACCTTCCACTCCTTTGAAACAGAGCTGCAAAATTGTTATCCTAGGAAGTGGTTGCATGAGCTAGTAAGGCAGGTTCTTGAACAGCTCATTGCATTTTTCTCTAATCTGTTTTAAGTAGAACACTTGAAGCCATGCAGTGATGTCATGGGAGATTAGCCCTTCACAATGCTCTACCACCCGTCCTGAAAGTCCACTATTAAAATCATGTACTTAACTGGATGGGTTGGTTTGTGAGCTTTGGAGTTAAGAATTTTAGGCACAAACTTAGAATCCAACTACATGAAATCTGCTTCATGTTTATCAGCTTGCTACTTACACAGTGTGAGCATCATATTAAATGGGCTTTAGTCTATAAAACTCATTCCATGTTACATATGCTGGTCTTTAAGATTCTCCCAGTGCTTCTTGAATTTGCCACAACAAGCTAATGTAGCTGACCTTCTGGAACATCTAACCTGATGTTTGGGCCATTGACTGTGAATGAATAGAAACCTGGTGGGTTTCATTTCAGTTGTGAAGTATTTTAGGTATTAACAGATTCTTGATGTTTCCTGAGCTCTCATATCCATAGTTGTTTGACTGCACAGCACTGCAAGTAGAATGGGAAATTCTAAAACATAATTTAGTAATCTGTAAGACCCATGCAGCCAGCTAGAGTAGCTATTCTATTGCCATGTTCCTGAATTTTCTCCTAAGAGGTGCTACTGATTTTAGCAGTGGAGTACATAGGAATGGTCCATCTGTTATGCCATCTTCTCTAAATCAATCATGATGTTAACATGCAGGCTGTTGGGCACACAGTTTAAAGCAGAAGGTAATGTAATTATCTCTATTTGTCACATACTTTCCCCCTCTTTCTTAATAAATTAGTTTCTTAATAGAAGCAGTTAGATGGTTAGCTTCCTTAGATAGTGAATTATAACGTCTATCCTATTGCAATTCTATGGCTCCATGTTGTGATGATTTTGTTATGGTTTTATCTTAATATTTTATCTCCTATATTGTGTGTGTGTGTTTGTGTATACACACATGCATTGATGCTTTATTTAAACTAAATTTGTGTATCAGTGATTGCATGTTCTCTGTAGATGCCTTACGCTAAATAAAAATAAAATAGATGAATTGTAGTGGTAACAGAGTAAATAGGTAATGGGAAGCCCTGCTAAAAATAATAGCTTTATTAAAATTTTTCTATTGAACTTTCAGGTACCTCGTGTCCATATCCTCAAACGCTCTCCTGAAGGAGCCCCTGTACAGGTCTACGTCCCGGAAAATGGAGAAATCATTACTCAGGTTTAGACCCTGGAAACACAAGCACCTCTTAGGACCTTGTCTGGGAGGGGAAGAAGAGGCCTTAATTCAAGTCTTGACATGTTCTTGCACCTTGTGCGCCTTCTATTTGGAAGAGAAGCTTTGGGACTTGTTCTGCAAGTTATGTGAGACCATGTTCCTATGATGAATTGAAACAGTGTACTGGTGACAACAGAATTTATGCTTCTTATATTATGTGAAAAATAGATCAAAGTAACTAGGGTTTGTCTGCCTATTTATTCTCTTAGGTCTGTGCTGGAAACAACTTTAGAGTGTCTATAGATTATGGAAATAAAATTAGTGTAGGATTTTTGTAGTCAGAGCTATTTCTGACTACAACTTACTTTCTGGTGGAAGTAGAATGTATGTGTACCTACCCAGATTCCTTCCCAATTACTGGATTTGCCTTCTTTGTTCCTAAAGAAAGCTACCCAATGCAGCCAGTGGTCTGCCTGAGTGTACTTCATGCTCTGCTCTGTTATTCTGCCTTTCTTTAGACTAAAGTAATTCACAAATCTGTGGACCTGTGTATGAATCCTTATTTTCAGTTCTAATGGAATGTTGCATTAAAAAGAGGTCCATTTTGATGGATGATCTATAACATATTGCTCAACTTATGTATGCAATCATTAAATTATGGAATCGGGGTTGCCTATATAGAACAAATTGCATGTCACATAGCTGATAATCATCTAGCACTGAGCCAGACAACCAACCTTTTTTTTTATTGCCGAGGAGATTAATGACCGGTTTGTCGGCTGTAAGAAAACAAGTCACTATTTACTGACCTTTTGCAAGAAACAAGATGGTTTACACAAAGTTATATGCAGAGCATTACACTTACGGCCAGAAACTAGTCTTATATGTAATTCAATAGGTCATAAGGTAATTCAACAATAAACTCAGCAACTTTAGAGTTGAGCAACATGTGTGGAGTAGCTAACCTGGGTTGATCTGTTGGGCTGTTTTGTTCCAAAGATGGACTAAAACATGATTCCTCTGGGTAGAAGTGCAACAGGGAGGGGAGGAGCAGGAAAAAGCCAAGTTTGAAGGCATGTGGAAACTTGTGTTGGCAATGACCATGTAAGAGGACAGAGAAGACACTGGAAAGATCAGAAGCTGGTGGGCCAGTGTCACATTGAAACTTTGTGATGGTAGCTGAGTGAAGGCAAAAGAAGAAGAGGGTGAAGTATCCCACTGAATAAAAATTACTCCACAATCCCTCTGAATGCTGTTTTAGCAGGAACTTTGGCCAATGGAAATGTGGGTTTTGTTCCTACCAAGCCACAACCAATCCAAAACATTTGGTTTATCATGGATCCCAACCAAAATATTTCCCCCCCACAATATTTTCTGTATATCCTTATAGCAAACTGTAGCCTACAGGTTAGAGATAATATTCAGTCCTTCTCAAGGGTATATACTACAGCTCTAAGTTTTGGTAAATTAGTACTGCCAACTATTTTCCTGTCAGTGTTCTATTTATTGGCTTCATTAAAAGTAGAAATCAAGCTAAGAAAATGTACAGCCTATTTACATTATTTTTTTTATTATTATTATTTTTTAATCCCATTTATATCCCACCCTTCTCCGGAGACTCAGGGCGGCTTACAATTAAGCACAAGCCAATGTGCTT
>JANHFM010002909.1:67279-82412 GCA_032468115.1 Grayia smithii
TGGCAATAAGGCCAAGTGCTTATTTCAGGGTTCAAAAAAATATAAGACAGGGTCTTATTTTCGGGGAAACACGGTAGCTATAAGGGGTTACCCTTGTTATATATGTAAATAGAGAGTGAAGTCTGAAGCATAGCCTTCATTCAGGTCCGGGTTCAGCCAGACATTAGCATACACGCCGCTCATTCATCCATTTGAGCAGTGGGAAATTAAAGCAACATCAGTGGCTAGACTGCTGGACAGCTCCCTTTAAAATGCCATCATCGCAGCATCTGGACACCTGCCTTGGCATCCAAGATGAGCTCGTATGATCCACCAGCTCCCTTCAACCCAGCCTTGGAATCATGGAAGAAATACATGCTCCAATTCATCTGCTTTCTGGAAGCCAATGATCTACTGGATCTATTGGAAACAGGAAAAGGGTGCTTTTCCTGAGTTATTGTGGACCCGAAGTCCTTGATATGGCTGAAGCAGTATCGGAACCCACTGACCTACAGACAGTACCGTGGCCGACGCTCCAAGAAGTGCTCAGAGCCCATTACACACCCGTGCCCTCACCGATGCTGTACAAACATGACTTCTACCATTGGAATCAAGAGGAAGGTGAGACTATTAATCAATACGTTACTACTTTAAGAAAAACCATGGCTTGCTGTGAATTTAGCAATATAGAGGAGGCAATGATGGCTAGACTGGTCTTCAGACTGAGAGACCTCCAATTACAGAGAAGGTTGCTATCCAAGCCTAACCTCACCTTTAAAATTGCTTTAGAGGAAGCCAGACCCTCAGAAGCAACTGATAAAACAGCAGCAGCAATCAAAAAGATGGGACACACAAACAGACCGCCAAGAGCGATTGTGGTGCATCAGAAGAGTTGGGAGCCTGAAGACTCCTCCAATGAAGACGATGACATCCATCGCCTGCAATTTGAATGAAGGACAGAGAAGCCAGAGGTGTGAGAAAGATCACTGTTGTGTGCCTGCTGCAGGGAAAACTATCCCAGGTTCTGGGATGCAATTTGCCAAAGATGTGGAGGAAGAGGCACATCGCAAGCACTTGTCAAGCCAATCATCCAGCCATATACTGCCTCCGGCAGACCACATGGCAGGCCAAAAGTCAAGTGAAAGCCAGGAAAACACAATTCCAAAAGAGCAACCACTGGGAAAACTGAGCCAGGGACACCAAGGAAGCACATCAAACAACTATAGGACACTCCAGTGTGGACAAATAAAAAAAAACCCATATCACAGTACTTATCGAAGGGTACTTATGCAATATGGAGGTGGACACGGGGTCATACCTGACCATTGGGTCCTGGAAGACCATTAAAAAAGCAATTCCGGGGCTAGAAAAGAAACAGTTAAAACCACAGAATATGGTTTTAAAAGACTACCAAGGAAATCATGTCCCCGTACTAGGGAGTGGATCCTTCCAAATCAAGTTTAAAGAATTCACCAGCCAGCTGCAGATGACCATTGTGGACAATGACCTGCCAAGCCTTTTGGGACTGGAGTGGTTCAAGTCCCTGGGCTTGGGAGTGACCGGCATCCACACAGTCCAAGACAACAGCATTGAGAACCTAATGAGGGAATTTGCATATGTCTTTGATGGAACTTTGAGCAAGTCCATGGGGAAACCCATCTCTTTCAATCTAGATCCTAGTTTAGCCCCCATCAGAATGAAGCCAAGGAGGGTCCCCTTTGCTCTCCGGCCCAAAATAGACAGTTAATTAGACAAACTAATTGCTCAGGGGATTTTGGAGCCAGTTGACCATGCTAAATGGTCACCCGAATTAAACCAGATGGGTCAATCTGCATCTGCACAGACTACAAATGTACCCTGAATAAGGCTTTATAACAGAGTGCTTACCCAGTTTTGGTTGTTCAGCATCTACTGCACTCACTGGGGCAAGGCAAAATATTCATAAAACTTGATTTGGCACAAGCCTACAAGCAACTGCCCATAGATGATGCTACCACAGAAGCACAGACTATTGTGACACACTGGGGAGCATTTAAATGCCGCTGGCTACAGTTTGGGGTGAGTGTGGCACCAGGGCTTATCCAGAGCATAATGGAACAACTCCTACAGGGCATTCTGGGAGTAGTGTCTTACTTCAATGATATCCTCATGTCAGGGGACAACAAAGAAGAACTAATCCATCAATTAAAAGAAACATTGAGGCTGTTCCAGAAAGCCAGACTTAAAGTTTAAAAAGAAAAATGCAAAATAGCCATGCCACAAGTTGAATTTCTGGGATATTTAAGTGATGGCTCAGGGATACATCCAACCCAAAACAAAGTTAAAACCATTAAGGAAGCCTCCACACCAAAAAATCAAATGGAACTCCAGGTATTTTTTGGTCTGTTAAATTTTTATAGTATTTTTCTGCCACAGAAGGTGATGTTTGCTGAACCATTACACCGGCTGCTAGGTAAGAAGGCCAGTTGGACCTGGGGATGGAAGGAAGCCTCTGCCTTCTCTGTAGTCAAGAGATTGTTGTCATCCAAAAGCCTCCTTGTCCAATATAATGAGACGTTACTCCTTTTATTAACTTGTGATGCATCCCCTTTTGGGATTGGTGCAGTCCTCAGCCATCAGTTGCTGGATGGAACAGAGGCTCCAATTGCCTTTTATTCTAAAATGCTGTCTTCTGCAGAAAGGAAGTACAGCCAGCTGGACAAGGAAGCGCTGGCCACTCTAGTGGGGCTCAAGCATTTCCACGAATATCTATATGGAAGGGACTTTGAACTTATCACCAATCATAAACTGCTATTGGGCATCATGGCAGGGGACCGCCTTACCCCGAACATGTTATCAGCAAGAATGACTAGATGGAAAATTTTCCTGGCAGCATACAACTACAGATTAATATACTGGCCAGGCAAGGATATAGGTCATGCAGATGCCCTCAGCTGGTGCCCCCTCCCAGACCTTGTAGAAGACCCTGCACCTGTCGCACACATCCTGCTCATTGAGGATTTTGCAGCCAGCCCGGTCACAGCAGCTGAGATAGCAGGACAATCAATGAAGAACAAAACTTTGTCAAAAGTTCTGAACTGGGGGCCTGAGGGACCAATGGAGGAGGAATTCAAGCCATTCATAACCAAAAAAATGTGAATTGTCAGCCCAAAAGAAATGCCTGTTGGGGGGGGGGATAGAGTGGTTGTACCACAAAATTTAAGGAAGCAGGTATTAGAGGCATTACATGTGAGGCAGCTTGGTATCATACAAATGAAGGCATTGGCCAGGAGCTATGTTTGGTGGCCAAACATGGATGGGGGTATAACAGAATGGATTGCAACTTGTACTAGGAATCCAGGCCAGCACCACCCAGGGCAACCACAAGGGAATGGGAGAAGCCAAAGGGGCCATGGTCCAGAGTACACATTGATTTTGTGGGACCAGCCCAGGGTCAAACATTCTTAATCATTGTAGACGCATACTCAAAATGGCTAGAAGTAATGCTAATGTCCACCACAATGGCCAAAGCCATGATCAAAGTATTGCAGAGAGTATTTGCCACTGACGGATTGCCAGACATTCTAGTATCCGACAATGGGGCACAATTCACAGCAAGACAATTCAAATTATTTCTAGCAGAGCAGGGAATACGGCATGCCCTGGTCGGACCTTTTCATCCAGCTAGCAATGGTCAAGCGGAATGAATGGTGTGATCAACCAAAGAAACCTTAGCCAGGATGGGTCCGGGAAACTGGCAGGCCAAGATAGACCAATTCCTGCTAGCCCGGCATATAACCTCTAGCGCCACCACCAATCAGAGCCTGGCAGAATTATTAATGGGTTGTAAACTAAGATCCCAACTAGACAGGCTACACCCAAACTACAGCACCAAGGCACCAATAGATTTGACTAGCGTACCCCGGTCTTTTAACATAGGAAACCTAATCTATGCCCACAATTATGCAGGGGACCCCACCTGGGTCTGGGCCAAAGTAGTTACCCTGACCAGTCCCCAGTCATACCAAGTGGAGCTAGAGGACAGAAAAATTTGGAGAAGGCATATAGATCAACTCTGGGGCTGAACAGTGAATTCTAGCCTAAGACAATTCAAAAATATTCTGCCCCAAACCACTTCCAAAACACCAGTTGAAGAAGACAGTATTCTGCCCCAAACAGACTCCAAAACAACTGCAGACGCCAACCTAAACAATCATGAACCAAATATCCTACTCTCAAATCTGAACAGGGTATGCACAAACACACCTGAAGGGCCACATGTCCAGTGAAGAGTTAGGCTGGGAGGAATCAGCCATGCCACTGGGGAACTTCCAGGTGCTTCCATTCACTGACTCGGGAGTGGCAGCAGGCCTGACCACCCAGGCCGCTGCCGCTGGTACAAATAAGCTGCCCAGGTCAGGTTGCACCCACCAACGCCTGGCCTACCTGCGTGACTATGTACTGTAAGTCTTCAAGGATTGGCTAAGTGCCATTCCAGAGGAGAGGGGTGTTAAATATGTAAATAGAGAGTGAAACCTGGAGCATAGGCTTCACTCAGGTCCGGGGTTAGCCAGACATTATACTCGCTGCTCATTGGTCCATTCGAACAGCGGGAAATTAAAGCAATGTCAGTGGCTAGGCTGCCAGACAGCTCCCTTTAAAAGAGAGTGCTGCCAGCTAGCCTAGTAGAAATTTTGCTAAGCTGCAAATAAAGAGCTGAAATCACTTGCTGGAGTCCTGCTTCTTCATTCAGCCCCCACACTTAACAACCCTCACATCAGACTAAAATGTCAGCCTGTTGTTACCAAACTTCCTGTCTTATATTTCTGACATCCTTTTTCCAAATCTCACCTTGAATTACCAATCTTTTACCAATTAGCTGGACTTGGATTTAACTCTCTACTTTCTCCATTACAGGAACCAAAAACCAAAACAGGAAGTTAAAAGCTGTAGAGATTCAAACAAAATTGTAAGACAATCTAAAATACTCTACTAATTGCACAGGACAGAAAAATAAACAGAGAAGAATACAAAAACATGTTTCCCTTTTATACGCTGAGAAATCCCTTAGCAAGGGAATGGAAGGTCAAGAAAGATCAAGTAATTGCAGTTGTTTGGCAGTAAGAGAAAAGACACCCAGAGTAAAGTTTTCCCTCAGTTTTCATAACTCATATCTAGTATCAAAAGCAAACTATTTGGAGCCTGAGCACCGGGGGAGGATGGGCAGGAAAGGGAGATCATTTTGGGAAACAACTACTGAAGAGGTAGTTGTAGCTGTAAGGTCCTAAGAATGGATCATTCTGTCAAGTACCTGTAGCTTTATCTACCAATAAAGGAGAAAATTTGTAGCTCAGGATTGAAATGAGGGGTCCTTGCTGCTCTCCGAACTTGGTTGTTTTCTTGCAGAAATCACTCAGACTAATACTCCTGATGATGTTACCCAGTTTGGGTAATGAAGCATCTGCAAGAAAACAACCAAGCAGGAGGAGCCCTCAGTGGCTTTACCTTTTGCACTGATTGATGGATGTAACCGAGGTCAAGGATTACATTCTCAAAGGAGCTCTACTAAGGCTTTGGTCTTTGGGAGAAATCATAATTTCTCTTCAGGAGAAATCACAATAAGTTCTGTTTCTTAATTGTTTGTGCTAACAGTGCTTTTATTCAGTGGTAAAGGGAGACCTCTAGTTTCTTACTGCTCCTGGGCTGGCCACTGATGGCTGTATCTGCTATTCTCAGCTGCTCTAGGAGCTGTAAACCTGTATTACAATATGAAAATAGCAATGCAGAAATCCTTTTCTAGGATTTGTTCACTTAGAATAATGAAAGGATTTTTTTTTGGGGGGGGGGGAATATTCTTTGTAGGCTGTCAAACAATTTCTCTAGCTAGTGCAACACAAAATTGCTCTTTAGGCCATGTATAAAATCATGCATTTGGCAAATTAAGCTAGCTGATGGTAATTGCAGAATCTCCAGAGAGGTACAAAGCAAGCTGCTTTCTTCCTTCTTGGACTGTGCTTGAAGGTATGAAAAGAGCAAGAAAACGAGCAAGGGCCACTTCTAGCCATAATTATCTGACAATCATTGGAGACCCAAGAGTTGGGGGAATACTAGAGAGTCTGCTACAAAATGCAGTGGCACAGGCAGTTATGTGTGCCCCCAGAATGGCACATGTTACAGCTCTGCTCCATGAGGTCCATGGGTTGCAAGTTTGCTTCAGGTTCCATTTGAGGTTCTGGTTTTGACCTTGAATGCTTTTATGGCAGGGGCCAGGTTACCTGAATGTTAGATTGGTGGATTGAAAACGCAGAGAGTGACCTAACAACAACAGCTCTTTATTATAAGTAATCAGCAACCAGTGGAGCCTCGTTGGCGAGGCTGACTTATATAGCAAGTTTTAGCCAATCAGCAGCTATCATTTCTCCTGCTCAAACAGCAGACCTCAGTGGAAACCTTTACGCTCGGTGATTGACAATCCCAATATCTAATACCCCTCCCTCCTTAGTTAGCTGTTATGCAGCTAGCAAATGTAGTCCTTTAAAAATGCAGGGCGTTTGAAAGTCCTAGTAGACCTGCACAGTTCCATTGGTGACTCAGTGGTAGCTGGAGCGTTTGTGCCCTCGTTCTCTAGTGGAGTGTCAATGGGTAAACTCTGGGTGCTCCTTGGATCAGCCCTATGACTGTTCAGAACCGGGTCAGTAGGAGCCCTTGGGTGGATCTCTGGTTCAGCGATAAGTGTTTCAGGGCTCTCAGGATTCTGTTCTAAGGAGTAATCAAAGGGAGTATTATTATACTCAGAGTCCATTTGATGGTTGGTGCCTTTAAGGCGACTTCTGAGTTGATCTATGTGGTGACGCCACAGCCTGCCATCGTCTAACCGAATGACGTATGAACGTTACCTGGTCTATTCTTCCTGGTAGCCAAGTGGGACTGTCAGCATAGTTTTTAGCGAAGATAGAATCGCCCTCGGTGAAATACCTAGTTTTCTCAGGATGAGGTTTGCTATCTGTAGGGGAATAGCTAGGGTGTAAGCGGTCTAAGACCGATTGCAACTTCCTGCCCATTAAAAGGTCAGCTGGGCTTCTACCCGTGACTGCACTAGGTGTGATATGCTACCAAAATAGGAATTGGTCTATTCGCAGCTGCTAGTTTCCTTGGTCTAAATGGCTGAGAGCCTCTTTGGCTGATTGCACAGTCCTCTCTGCCTGAACATTACTTGACAGGTGAAAAGGGGCTACTAGGGCATGGCGAATCCCTAAATCTGCAAGGTACCCTTCAAATAGCGTGGCCGTGAACTGTGGCTCATTATCTGATACCAGAACATCGGGTAACCCATGTATAGCAAATAACCATCTAAGAACCATAATTACTGCTTCAGCAGTAGTGGACCCGATTAATACAATTTCAAGCCATTTTGAATATGCATCAATAATTACCAAAAATGTCTGACCGTGAAACGAGCCAGCAAAATCTATGTGAACCCTAGACCAGGGTCCCCTGGGTTGCTCCCATTCGTGGGCTGGTGCCTTAGGTGGGGCCGCCCTGGATTCTTGGCACAGAGTGCATGTTGCAACCCACTCTTGGATCTCCTGATCCATGTTTGGCCACCAAACATAGCTTCTGGCCAATGCTTTCATTCTAACAATACCTGGGTGCCCCTCGTGTAGGGCTTTAAGTACAGGAACCCGCAAACTCTGTGGCAATACAACACATTGACCCCACAATAAACAATCCCCTTGTTCCAATAGTTCATCCTGCTTAGCCACAAATGGCTTAAATTTGTCCTGAAAAGGCCCTTTAGGCCACCCCCTCCACACCCAGTTCAAAACAGTATGGAGGGTGCCATCGGAGGCCAATCGCTTTGCCACTTTGGCCAAAGTCACAAGTCCAAAATCCAGACAGTCAGTGAGGAGGATAGGAACCTCTGGGGCCAGATCCGTGACCAAATTGGGCAGAGGGCAACAACTAAGGGCATCGGCATGTCCCAGAGAACATCTGGGCCGATGCAAGAGTTTATAGGAGTAAGCTGCCAAGAAAATAGTCCAGCAGGTGAGGCAGGAGAAAGTGTGATGGGGGTGGGCCGATCCCCCCCCAAAAGGGCCAGCAAGGGCTTGTGGTCTGTCATGAGTTCAAAGTGTCTCCCAAATAGGTACTCGTGGAACCATTTGACCCCAGCCACAGCAGCCAGCGCTTCCCTGTCCAGCTGGCTATAGTTCTGTTTGGCTGTGGACAGCGTGCGGGAGTAAAAAGCAATAGGAGCTTCAGACCCGTTAGGCAAACGATGTCTCAAAACTGCCCCCACACCAAAGGGGGAGGCATCGCACACAAGGACTAGTGGCAATGTGATGTTGTATTGTATTAGAAAACAATCCTCAGACTGGAGGTGTTTTACTGCAGAAAAAGCAGTGGACTCTTTCTGCCCCCAAATCCAAGGGCAATCCTTCGCAAGCAAATGGTACATGGGCTCAGCCACAGTCACTTTGTTTTTCAAGAAGATACTATAAAAGTTCAGAAGACCCAGAAAAGCCTGAAAATCTGTTCTGTTTTTTGGAACAGGGACATCCCTGATTGCCCTAACTTTGTGCTTTTTTGCGTGTATTCCCTGGCCATCTATATGATATCCCAAGAATTCCACTTCTCGGACATCTATGTGGCACTTTTCCTGTTTTACATGGAGTTCAACATCCTGAAATCTAGTGAGGACCTCCCTCAGATAGGAGCACAATTCATCCTCAGACCTGGTAGAGATGAGAATGTCATCAAAGTAGGGTAAAGCCCCAGGAAAATTACATAAAAGATGCTCCATGATACTTTGAAATACTCCTGGGGCAATGCTGACTCCAAACTGCAGCCTAGTACACTTAAATGCACCCCAGTGTGTGACTAAGGTCTGCACTTCAGCGGTGGCATTGTCCACTGGCAACTGTTGATAAACTTGTGCCAGATCAAGCTTTGCGAAAATTTTACTGGAGCCCAGTGAGTGTAGTAAGTGCTGAACTATGGGTAGGTGCTCTGTTGTAGGGCCTTGTTAAGGATACACTTATAATCGGTGCAAATGCGCACTGACCCATCCCCTTTTACTGGGGTCATAATGGGTGTCTCCCACTTAGCGTGGAGGGGACGAGAATGACCTGCTTAATGAGCTTGTCCAGCTCCGCATCAATTTTCGTGAATTGAGCGTGAATGGCACGCGCCTCAGCTTCAAATGGATCGGGGCCACATTGGGGTCAAGGCTGAATGATATAGGAGTGCTGACATACTTGCCGAGCTCCAGCCAGAAGACATCCTGGAATCAGAGTGTCGGCACAGGAGCTGCTGATTGCATTGATGCTGGTGATCCCCATACCTAGGGCATTGAACCAGTCTAGGTCGAGCAGGTCTGGAAGGCCTTCATTCACGATGGTTGCCATCAGCTGTCCCTGGAATGCCTTAAATGACAAAGCTAGGGTTGCACAACCCAGCACAGGAATACGATTGTCCTGATAATCAGAAAGTCTCAGGGACTGGTGGGAAAGTTGGTTTTGCCGCATAGTCGGCCTTGCACGTCAAAGGGTGTGCCAAGACAGGATGGTCACTGATGATCCCATGTTGACCTCTAACTCACATGGGGATCCCTCAGTGCCAATGGTGACTTTCAGCTTCTTTATGAAATTTGCGCTCGCCTTGGCAACCCTGATTCGATTTGTGTCTGGGGCCTCTGGTTCTCACCTGAGCTTGCGTCTCCAGTTCCCCTTGTGGGGTGGTCTGGGCTTGACTGCTCGTGCAGGCTCGAACACCTGTTGTCCTCTGCTGGACATGCTGGCCCTGCAGACTCATGCCAAATGTCCCTTCTTGCCGCAACGGCGACACGTGGCATCTCTGTAGCGGCAGGACACCTGGGAGTGCTGGTCCCCGCAGCTTGCGCAGGGTGTTGAATGTGGAGCTTGGCCTCCGGGTCCCCTCGGTTTGGTCTTGTAGACCTCCTCCTTGCTGCTCCCCAATTCTTCTTCCAGCTGGTGGTTCTTGAGCTTGTTAGGTGCTGTCTTAGGGGTTGCAGGTGCAGCGGTGAATTTCTTTAGTGACTCAGCTGCCTTGGTTGACGATTCTGAGCCCTGGGCCTCTTCGAGAGCACTCTTCAGAGTCAGACCCATCTTTGCAAGTAGTCTTTGTTGCAAACGACAGTCCTTCACACTGCAAATTAATTGGTCAAGTAGAATCTCTTCTAAGTTTTGAAAGTCACAGTGCGCTGCAGCTTTCCTGAGTGTGGCCATATATTGGCTGATGGAATTGTCCTGTTGTACATGGTGCCTAAAATGATACCGTCATACAATCTTTGAAGGAGCTGGGGCAAAGTGTGCTTTCAGGTTGTCCTGAAGTGATTGCCATGCCAGTCTTTACTGGGTCAGACTCAGATAGCACCTCCACTATATCAAATCATCGTGGCCACAGTGACTCAAAAATAAGGCTCTTTTTCTGTTATCAGCCAGATTGTGGAGGTAGTTGGCCTCCAGGAAGCATTCAAATCTTGTCATGTAGGACGCCCAGGTTTTGCACTCTGGATTGAATGGCTTCATCGGGGAGAATGCGGAGAAGTTTGCTGTGAGGAAATGGTGTGCCGAAATGCCACTTCTTCCAATCCCCGGGCTGGCTTGCTTCCAGTTGGCTCTCTTCTCTAAGCAGCCTTCGATCCCACCCTCATCGCCAGGGTTGCAGAGAGTGGATTGAAGATGCAGAGAGTGGATTGAAGATGCAGAGAGTGATTTAACAACAACAGCTCTTTATTAAAAGTAATCAGCAACCAGCGGAGCCTTGTTGGCGAGGCTGACTTATATAGCGAGTTTCAGCCAATCAGCAGCCAGCATTTCTCCCGCTCAAACAGCGGACCTCAGTGGAAACCTTTACACTTGGTGATTGACAGTCCCAATATCTAACACTGAGGGACTGCGTCTCCTGATTACAGGTGCCCATCCCATAAGGTGGAAGAGGATCCCATCTGCAAAAGTTTCACCTGGCAGAATCAGGAGGGAGGCCTGGACCCCTCTTCTCTGAGGCAACCTCTCAAATATTGGAAGACTTTCTCTTCATTAGATTAGACACACCCAGTTCCTGCAAGCATTCTTTCTATGTTTTAGCTTCCAGGGCCCTAATCATCTTTGTTGCTGTTCTCTGCACTCTTTCTAGAGCCTCAACAACTCTTTTGGATTGTGATGACCAAAACTGGGGGCAGGATTCTAAATGTGATTTTACCAAGGCAGTATAAAACAATACCAACATTTCACATGATCTTGGTACTAGCCCTCTGTGGATGCAGCGAGGACCGCATTGCTTTTTTTGGCAGCTGCAGCATTGGCTATTGGCTATTCCCCCCAGCTTGGTGTTGTCTGCAAATTTGATGAGTTCCCCTTGTATCTCCTCATCTAAATTGTTGATGAAGACATTGAAGAGTATTGGGCCTTAGACAGAGCCTTGGGGTAGCCCACTGCTTGCTTCCCTCCATGTAGATACAGTTCCATTAAGCAGTACATGCTGAGTTATGAATCCATCTGGTGGTGATGTTGTTTATCTCACTTTTTTTCTCGTTTCTATCTTCTATTTTGTTTGTAGTCTACTTTGCCAGTTTATTCATCATTTACTTATTTATTATTAAATTTGTATGCCACCTGTCTCTCTATGACTCTGGAAGACACACAAGTAAAGTTTTTTTTTAATGGAATTGAAGAAGAAATGAGAACTAAAAGTCAGGCAAGATGACAGAAATCAGCTTGCATAGAAGAAAGGGGGAAAAGCAAGAGGCCTCGGCAAAGGGTCACATCTTCAGGGCCCTTCAAAACCCCGGTTAGGGTTACTGGTTCCCTTCACCCCTCTGTCCAAAATGGATTTAATTTCTCTTCCCACTTCCCCCAACAGATTTAACTAATGTTTGTTGAGTTTCAGGCTGCAGTATCTATCATTGTTAACTTTATGTACATTTTTATTTTTAAATTAATAGCAATTAAACCCCTTCATGGATTACTGCCTTGTTGTGGCAAAGGGGCTTGCATAGCTCAATGAAGCTATGAGCGATGCTGTGCAGGGCCACCCAAGATGGACAGGTCATAGCAGAGAGCTCTGACAAAACTGAAGAAGGAAATGGCAACCCACTCCAGTATCTTTGCCATGAAAACCCCATGGACAGTTCAAAAAGGAAAAAAGATATGACGCCAGAAGATGAGCCCCTCAGAGTGCTTTAGCTTCTTCATTATCTATTACTTTGTCTATCTTGCTTACAGGCAAATGATATTTTTACAGATCTTTCATTATACCATTGTTGCTACTTTGCCATCCCATTTGTAATCAATTTGAGCAATCTTCTTTAAAAACCAACGTTTCTTCAACTTGTTTGCAGAAAAAGCACTTGTTATCTGTCACTCAATTCTCAATTCTGGTATACATTTCTTCTTAAAGTCCTTCCTTGTAGGCCAGTTTGATCTCTTCAGTACTTCAATACCAGAAGCCTTCATGATATATTAGCTTCAGTGCATCTTCTTCATAGTCCTTCAGATATTGGGAATAGGCATCCAAATTAATTAGTCAGTGTGCTTAAATACTGATGGATATTCAGTATTTTTCCTTCTTATGAAATGTCAATCATGAAGTTGATCACATACAAGAAGAAGAGAAATTTAAAGCCAGTCAGCTGTGAGTTGACAAAACATAAACACCAAATTTACTCAGGGTACTAATGGTACTCCATCAACATTGTCTATGGAGAATTCTGGATGTCACTTGGTGTGACCATGTCACTAAAGAAATTTTCCAGGGGAGTGGATCTAGGAAGTTGGAGGCCATTGTGATGGAACATCAAATGTGCCTAGCTGACCATAGTCTTCACTTGCCAGAATACTTATATCCAAAAAATGTGGTACATGGTACATGCCAAAGGGAAAATGGAGGTAGGATAGACAATGCAAAATTTGGGTTCAAACATTTAAAGATGACTTACAGACAGTGAATATCAAATGGGAAGGTGCCACAGAAAGGGTACATTGGAAGAAGCTTCCTGCCCTATGCACTTCACACAAAACAAACCGATGATGGTGATGATGAAGTTGATGACGACGAGAACTGATACAATGCAATGTTTTGAAATATCTTTTGGCAATGACAAGGTCCATTTATTTCTTGCACAACGGAGACATCTGGGGCAGATAAATTAATCCTTTAGATTAAGAAGATGGCCATAACCTAGAGAGATCTGGCTTCAGAGAAAAGCCTAGGGAATACCCTCCAGCTAACTACACCAGTCAGAGTGGTTAAGCCAGGTTTTCATTGCCCTCAGGGAGAAAATCGAGATTAATCCACCTGCCTGGAGGCCAGTGTGTTTAAGTTCAGCAGAAACTAATGAAAAGTGACTGAGAATGTTAACTTGATGAGTGGAATGTGTTTTATATTGTATTCTGCTTTGGGGTGGGGGCAGGGTGGATTCTACTTACCTTTACTACTGGTTCTTTTCATGCAAGTGCTTTGTGCATGATCGGCATGCGCAGGCTCGCTTTGCTTGCATGCACGCCAAACACGCGCTCTGCGCATGCGCACTAACTACTCTCCTTGGAAAAAAACTCAAAACAAGCACTCTGCGCATGCGCAGAGCAGAGAAACATATGCATGCGAGTGGGCCATGCATGCGAGTGGGCCCAGCTCCCAGCCGCAGAGAACTGATTCGGTGATGTCACACCGTCACCGCTACCGGATCGCGCAAACTAGACCGAACCGGGAGCAATCCACCACTGGTGGGGGGTCCTGTTTTAATCACTGTAAGTTGTACAGAGTCATGTGTACTTGAGATGGGTGGAAGGAAGGAAGGAAGGAAGGAGGGAGGGAAAGAAGGAGAGAAGGGAAGAAGGAAGGAAGGAGGGAAGGAAGATTAAATTATATCTGTTGAGTAATTTTATTCATTTTGCTTACCTTGTCATTACTCCTTCCTTCTTTCTCCTTTCTTCCATCCTTCCCACCCACTTGTCTTCTGACTTTTTTTCTGAGTGATATTTTACATTTTAGTTTTCTAGATTCCTTGCCTATCACATTGCTCCAAGGGCATTGACAGTCACAACACACCAACCCAAAATAGCAGGTTACGCCATCAACCTTATTTATAGTGGAGGCAAGATACTCAAAATTAGGGGTGGGCATTAAGTGGAAAATGTGCTTTGTTTGAGGGTCTTTTTAAAAAAAAACAAGAAGAAGAATCCATCTGGGATATTCTCTAAAAAACATTTCGAGTTGGCTGCAATTTGATGGAAGAAAGTACAAGCCAATTTTAAGTGTTTCCTGTTTTGTCAAAATAAAACTCAACATGTTGTGAGTGACTCTGCCATAGGGAATACAAAAAAAAACAAAAAACACAAAAAAACACAAAAACCACCCGTTGTTCCTTTCTTTCACTCTAGGATCAGAAGAATAGGTAGAATGGCAATTCACGCAGTGTTACCAGCTTCCTTGAGTTCAAGTTCAAAGTACAACTGTATCTTCTTTCTTTTACCCTGCGGATATGGTAACTGAAAGGTTGGGAGAAAAGATTATAATTCTTTTTCTCTCTCTCTCTTTGTCTCCATCTCTCTCTCTTTCTCTCTCTCTCTCTCAGAAAAGAACACAGAGACCTTAATCTCTCTTACACACCTTTCCAATCAATCATCTCTGCCAGGGTAGAAAGAGAACATGGCTGAAAACGTCAGCCCATGTTTCACAAATGGGGCTTCTTTCAGACCAACCAACCAACCAACAAAATAAATAAAAAGCAATCAACTATTTTCTTAATCTAAGTTGTATATGCCTTGCAGTGAAACGGGGCAGCAAGCAAATTTAATGAATAACAGCAATAATAGGTACCTTGGATGCAATCCCAAAACAACCACTTGAATACCATCGGCATTGACAAATTCATCATCAGTCAATTGCAAAAGGCAGCTTTACTCAGAACACCTTACATCCTGCAATGATATCTGTAAAACCAAAAAATACCCACATTCTGCCTATCCTGTGGTGGTGCAGTGGTTAGAATGGAATGGAATGGAATGGAATTCATTATTGGCCAAGTGTGATTGGACACACAAGGAATTTGTCTTGGTGCAGACTCTCTCAGTGTGCATAAAAGAAAAGATACATTTGTCACGAATCATAAGGTACAACACTTAATGATAGTCATAGGGAACAAATAAGCAAT
>JANHFM010002910.1:101949-116490 GCA_032468115.1 Grayia smithii
GGGAGTAAAACAAGGAAGGGAAAGAGGAAAGGAAATAATGAAGGGATAGAAAGAGGGAGGGAGGAGAAATGAGAAAAGGAAGAAAAAAGAAATTAAGGGAGGGAGGAAGTAAAGAAAAGGAAAGCAGGAAGGGAAGGCAGGAGGAAAAGGAAGGAGAAATAAAGATGGCTGTGTAGACTGATAGATAAAGGAAGGAAAGAAGGAAAAAGGATCGAAAGAAGAGAAGGAAAGAAGTAGACAAGGAAGGGAGTTTGGCAGGATGTTGATAATTAAGAAAAGCAGGGATGGTTTTCAGTGGAAACCCCCCCCCCCATACACACACACACAAAGAAACGGTGAGGACCCCCCCTGGGTCGCTTTCCCGAAGGGGAGGTCCTCCAGGTGGGAGGCGGTCCCAGTTTCCGGGCGGTGTTCAAATCCTCTTGATTACCCAGAGCTCAATTCCGACAGCGTCAGCAGAGGCAGCCCAGGTAATCGGGTTAGCCTCGCAGCCGCAGCGGGAGACCTTTCTCGTCCGTTCTCCGTTTCAACGAATGGAAAAGCAATAATATAAATCATTGGCATTAAATAAACCTTCCTTCCTCTGGAACCCTGTTGTGGTAAATCCCCGTATGGAGATGGAGTAAGCGCAGTGGAGCGGAGTTGAGAATTGTGATGGATAACGCAAACCAACAAAACAGATGCACTGAATAGTATAAAATAGTTTTTACTTCCGGCAATAACTTAAAGCAAAGTCCAGTAAAACAGTCCAAAGTCCTACACAATCAAACCAGTCAGTTCTGACCAGTATCAAACAGTAATACAATACACCAACAGCAATACACAGCAAACAAGAGTTAATACAGCAATGAGCGATAGAGAGAGAACTAACCAGGTTTCTGGCTCCCTCTTGTGGCCGTTTGAGAAACCTCAGCCAATTACCACTCAGCACACTATTAAAGATACATCAACATAGTATCATCATGACTTGCACATATTGCCTAACCAACCGGTTAGGTGAACTCTAAATTCCTAACAAACCCGATCAATTAGGAGCGAAAAACCCGAGCAGCGCCTCGGAAGTTGTGCGAGTTCACGCACCACAATACTCTCCAACCTTGGCAACTTTTAAAAACTTTGTGGGTTTCAACTCCCAGAATTCCCCCATTCAACCATGCCTGGTTTGATTTATTTTTTTTCCCCCCCTTCTTACTCCCCAGAGTGGAGAGATTACAGAGGAAGGGATTTACAAGAGAGTAATAAGCAGGCATAGAGTTGAAGCTCACGAGTTTGAAAATTGCCAAATTTGGACATCCATGCGTCTATAGACCATGGTGGTTGTTTACAACTTTGGAACCTTCTTCTTCTCTTTTTTCTAACCCCAATTTTCTTTGGGGGGGGGGTGTTTGTTTTGATTTGTGGGGGCTTCTCATCTGCCCTTTCTCTCTTTTTCTCAGGCCTACAAGCGCATCACTCAAAACCTGACCTCTCTTCCGTCCAGCACCACCCAACAAATCTTCAAGAATTTTCGGGTCATCTCCAAAACCATGGTGGAGAAGGGAGGGGTGGTCTCCCCTTACACCCTGGGTTTCTGAGACCCTCCCCCCTTGGCTCTCAGCTTCGTTCCTTCCTGGGTGCAACGGGGAGGAGGCTGCAGCTTTTTAGGATGGGAGGCATTCAAGTCTCATCCCCTCCCCACTGGGAGACCAGATGTCATATTTTGGAAACTGCACTCCGAATGTCTTCAGGTAGTCCTCGACTTACGAACACAATGGCAGCCGGAATTTCCATTGCTAAGCAAGGCAGTTGTTAAGTTTATCGCCCCCCCCCCCCAGTTTTACAAGCATGGTTGTAAGCCACTGCAGTGAACCATGCCGTCGTTAAGCGAATCCACCTTCCCCACTGGAATTGGCTTGTCAGAATCCGGCTGGGGATCCCAGGATCCTTGTGACGGTCGTAAACACGAGCTCGTTGCCAAGGGCCCGAGTTTTTGATCACGTGGCTTGAGGACGTTGCTACTTAAATGCCACAAGTATAAGAGCTGTTTTCAGTCGTGTTGTGTTTTTTTCCCGGTGATGTTGTAACTTCGAACGGTCACTAAACGAGTCGTAAGTCGAGAACTGCCTATATTTGCAAATCCAGCCGTCCTCGTTGTTTTGCCCGATCCTGTAGTTGCCCCATTCCTTCTGGGAATTGGCTATTAAATGTTTTTATCCAAGAATCTGGAGTAAACGCGGAGTATTTATTGATGGGCGTGGGAGGGAAGATGGAACGCGCCAAGAATGAATGCTGCGTAATGCAGGGAATTTTCACATTATTCCCAGATGACCTGGCAGTTTGGAAAGGTAAAAGCTGCACCTGGTGAAGGCAGCTGTCGTGAGTTGCAAAATATTTTTAAAAGGGGGGGGGGATGTAAGGGAAGAAAGAAGAACGGGATTCTTGGCCCGTAGATGGCGGCGAAAAACACACGGAACTCTCTGGAAAGTTGGGGTGAAGTTATTCATTTGGGTCGGTCGGTCGCACAATCGGCCTGAGATTGGATTTTGCATTTTTTTGTCCATCCATGGAGAACCTGGGATCGTTGAATAATATTAGAGGCATCATGTATGCAGGATGTACGCGGTTCCAAATAAAACTGTTTGAAATTGACCGACAGATTTTTGTCAATGTCCTTTCCAAGTAGAACTGTCTTCGTAATTGACAAAAATCGGTGATTTGGGTCAAATGTTTTTCCAAGTAAAACAATTTGCAATTGTTTGACGGTGATTTCTTTTTTTTTTTTTATCAATGTCCTTTCCAAGTCAAACTCTTTTGCAATTGACTGGCAGTGATTGTTGTCAATGCTTTTCCAAGTAAAATTGCCTTTTGCAATTGACTGACAGGGATTTTTGTCAATCTCTTTCGTAGTAAAATTGACTTTTGCAATTGACTGACAGGGATTTTGTCAATCTCTTTCGTAGTAAAATTGACTTTTGCAATTGACTGACGGATTTTTATCAATCTCTTTCGTAGTAAAATTGACTTTTGCAATTGACTGACAGGGATTTTTGCCAATCTTTTTCGTAGTAAAATTGACTTTTGCAATTGACTGACAGGGATGTTTGTCAGCATTTTTCCAAATCAAATTATCTTTTGCAATTGACCGATGGTGATTTTTGTCAGCGTTTTTCCAAATTAAGTTGCCTTTTGCAACTGACTGACAGCAATTCTGTCAATGGTGTTCCAAGTCAAGCTGCGTTTTTCAATTGACTGATGATAATATTTGTTAATATTCCTCAAATAATATTTTTTGATTAATATTTAATTATGCTCCAATGGTGCTCCAAATATCTTGAAAATCCACCCAAGTCATCTATTCCTATTGTTAATCATTATTATTAGTGCCAATTCTCTTGGTCAGCTAGAAATAAGGAATCCTGCAGGAACCAAATTTTAAAATGGGATAGAGAACAATGACCAGTTCTTACTTTTTAATAAAAAAACAACAATGGATACCCACTTAGTTCATTATTTTTCATTCTCCTTTTTAAAAGTTCATTTTTAATAAAGAGCCAGTGAAAAAATTACAAAGCCATCAGAAAAAAAAAAGACAGATACTTGGAAAAAAACCTAGATACAATTCTTTTGAATGAGATGAACTAAATAGGAATAAAAGGAAATATTGCTCATTTCAAAATATGAAATACATTTCACAAAAAGGTGAAATAAGTCTACATACAGCTAGTCCTTGACTTGGGACCACGAATGAGCCAACCTTTTCTGTTGCTAAATGAGACAAGTGAGTTTTGCCCCGTTTTATGACCTTTCTTGCCACGGCTGTTAAGTGAATCACCGCCGTTGCTAAGTTAGGAACATGGTCGTTAAGTGAATCTGGCTTGCCCGTTGACTTCGCTTGTCAGAAGGTCGCAAAAGGGGATCATGAAAAAGACATATACCCCGGGACACCGCGACCGTCATAAATATGAATCGGTTGCAAAGCGTCCGAATTTTGATCACACGACCATGGGGACGTTGCAATGGTCGTTAAGTGAAAAATTCTCCTAGATCGCTTTTTTCAGTGCCGTCGTAACTCCAAACGGTCACTAAACGAATGTAAGTTGAGGACTACCCATATATAAGATTCCTAGGTGTTTGTATAAAAATTAATTCAGTTTGTAACTTGATCAAATCTACATCATACCAAAATGTCGTTTCAACTCCTGAATTACAAAAGTGGAACTCTTTACAAAAAAAACACCTCAATTTACAGACGATAAAACGAAATTGTAAAATAATCGGGAGAAAGCAAGATTTCCAGAACCAAACCGGTTTTGATCAGCTTCCTGAATATTACTATTATTATTATTATTATTATTAATATTATTATTAATATTTTGCTCCGGATGATTGACAACGGTCCCAGTTCAGCCTCCTCTAAAGAGAACCTTATTAAAAGCATTTGAAAAGAAATAAATCAATAAAACAAAACTTCCCAAAACTTGGGTGAAACTTTATCCTTGGCCCTTGAAAAATTGGGGTGCTTGGTGAGGGAGCGTTCCTTCCTACAAGCCCCAGAATGCTTTTGGGGTGCGGAGAGAGAGAGAGAAAGAGAGAGAGAGAGTGTCGTAAACTGCCTGTGCCCTACAAATCCTTTAATCTGGAGGATGGAGGGGTGGGGAGATTAAGAGATTAACATGCTCGCTGTAGTACTAACCGTCTTTGCAAGATGCCCGTAAAAAGACAAGGTATGTCAGTTTGACGTTTCCTCCTGGGATAGATGGCGGTTTTTTATCTCTGCTGGGGAGATTGGGGGGGGGGTGTCCCTTAAGAGATTGGGGGAGACCCTTCCCTTCTGGAGATGAAAGCCCCCAACTCTTTGAGAGCTCATGTGGCGTTGGGGATAACCAACTCCAGGAGGGATCCATGCCTTGGCTGCACACACCCCCTCCAGAGGTGGTTTACAGGGGTCTTTCTCCCTACAAGGTGAAACGGGGGGGGGTCCCCATTAAAGGGTGGGGGGGCTCCTGTTGCCCTGTCTGAGCACGGTTACCTTCTTGCCATCTTGATGGTTGGCAAGGAATTGTGGTTGAGGAGGGTGGCAGCCATGCTTCCCATGCTGGGGGGGGGCCCGTAGGGGAGCCCCCACCCCCATTATAGCTTAGAGCTAAACGTAATTTCTGCCTCTTATTATTCTTTTGATATTCAAACCTATTTTTAATTTCTATTGTAAAAATAACTTGGTTTTTGGCCCGTAAACACCAGTCAGAAGGAGCTCAAGTCAACCCGACGTAACAGTGTACAGTAACAGAGTTGGAAGGGACCTTGGAGGTCATCCAGTCCAACCCCCTGCTCACGCAGGGGACCTGGACTAGGGATTGGAACCGCCGTCCGTTCTGATCGACAAGCTCAGTGTCTTAGCCACTGAGCCACCTAGTCAGGCGTGTGTGAGAGGCATCTGTTGTCTTTGTGTATCAGTGTGTGTGTGTGTGTCAGAGTCATGTGTGAGAGGCATCTGTTGTGTTTATGTGTGTATGTCAAAACATAGAGCTGGCCGGTGCAATTGCCACCATTTTGAGGGGGGTTTTTTTTGACCACGAATGAAGGTAAATAGGAAATGAAACTGGACTTCCTTTGGTGGGGGCACCCCCTCATCGCATACCTTGGGGAAGACCCCAGCCCCTTCCCCTCTCACTTCCCAGCAGGCCAGGTTGGCCTGACCCAGTGCCTCGGTCTTTAGGGGGTGAGGGGAGGGGGTGAGGCAGTACCCCCACCCATATTCATAGCTGTGGAGAAACAGATCTCCGCGACCCCCATGACGCCTTCCGTGATCCCCCAGATCTTAAGATAGTGATGTAAGGTTTCCTGCCTAAGCGGGTTTGGACTAGAAGACCTCCAGGGTACCTTTCCAACTCTGTTAGTCTGTTCTACTCTAGATGAAACGCCAGCTGCAAACTCCCCACTTTCTGTGGGGGAAAAAAAAAAATCTGATTCAGATGCTCATTTTCGTTTTTTTTTTCTGATTTGTTTAATTTTGCATTTTTTGATTTTGAATTTGAAGGCGATTTTTTTGATTTTTTGATGATTTTTTTTGATTCTCTGATTTGTACAATGATTCGTTGAGATTTTGATGTTGAGATTTTGGTATTTTGAGATTTTGGTATTTTGAGATTTTGGTATTTTGAGATGTTGATATTTTGGTATTTTGATATATGTTGATATTTTGGTATTTTGATATTTTTGAAAATTCTCTGATTTGTACAATGATTTGAGGTTTTGATTTTGAGATTTTGATAGTTTGAGATGTTGAGATTTTGATATTATTTTGATTTGTGCCTTCCAGCATCACCAGAAAAAAACTCACCCCAAAGCAGAAATAAAATTTTTTCTCAGTTTTGGTGAGCTCTTCGTCTGGGTTTTTCAACTCCCTTTCCAAGGAACCTGCATTGTGGTGCAAACCCAGTTAGGGGCGGGAGGAAAACAGAGGCGGGGAGGACTGTGAATCTCAGTTTATAAGAATGGGGGGGTCCCCAGTATTTGTTCCCAGAAGGTCAATCCCAAGAAGGCTTTTGAAGGGTCAAATTGTCCCTTGATTTGACCCAGAAGCCAATTTGCAGCTGCTCGGCTTTTGTAAAAATCAAAATAAGAATAAAAAAAGAAAAATAAGGAAAATAAAAATAAGGAAAAAAACCTTATTCTCCAAAGCACCCGAAGGCCAGACAAGAAACAATGGATGAAAACGAATCAAAGAGAGAAGCAACCTGGAATTAAGGAGAAACTTCCTAACAGTGAGGACAATTAATCAGTGGAACTGCTTGCCACCAGAAGTTAGGGTTGCTCCAACGCTGGAGGTTTTAAAGAAGAGACTGGACAGCCACTTGTCTGGAATGGTTTAGGGTTTCCTGCTTGAGTAAGACTAGAAGACTTTGGAGGTCCCTTTCGCCCCTATGATTCTATTATAACCAGTGGAACTGCTTGCCACCAGACGTTATGGGTGTGCTGTGCTCCAACACTGGAGATTTTTAAGAAGAGACTGGACAGCCACTTGTCTCAAATTGTGTGGGGTCTCCCGGCTTGATCAGGGGATTGGACTAAAAGACTTCCAAGGTCCCTTTCCGCTCTATTCTGATTGATTGATTGATTGATTGATTGATCGATCAGTGGTAGCCTCTAGCAGTTGTCCAGCCAATCATGGAGAAAAACAGACCTTGTTAAGAACAACCAGAACTGTATTTTAACAAGGTTTAATAACAGAACTAGGAACTCTGATTTTTCTCCGTCTGCTCGTACTGAGGAGAATCAAGATGAGGCCATCTTGAGTTTCTTCCTCATCCTCTCCGTCTCTCAGTGCTAAACCAGCCTTTCAATACCGATGCTGCTTATAGGTAGTCCTCGGCTTACGGCCACAATGGAGACTGCAAGATCGACGGTTAAGCCGGACGGTCATTAAGTGAGGCATAGCCGCACCCAATTTGAAGACCGTTTTGGCCGAGGTTGATAAACGAGACATAGACTCCTAGGCTGGAAGGGACCTTGGAGGTCTTCTAGTCCAACCCCCCACCCCCACCCCCCCAGACCCAAAGAAGGAGGCCTTATACCATCTCCGGATAAATGGACATCAAAGAACATCCGGTGATCTTGACTTACGACCTCCTGCCGGTTTTCCCATTGAAGCCAGCAGGAAAAATTTGCAAATGGTGATCATGGGACACCACACACACACGCACACACACACACAACTCCCAGGACGCTGCAATCATCATAAATACCTACCTGGTTGCTTAAGCATCTGAAATTGCAACCCACAGGGACCCTGCACACCATCGTAAATGCGAGGACCAATGGTAAGTGGCTATTTTCAGTGCTGTTGCCCGGTCCCTCCACAAATAGTCGTAAGTCGAGGACTCCCTACAAGGCTGTCTGTTTTGCAAGGGGCAGAGAGAGGCTTTACCCTCTTTCATCCCTAGTAGTGGCGGCCTTCTCTTTTTCGTTCTCCGACCCAGACGCGGCGACCATTTTGCAGCTCCTGAAGCAACCCACCACGGCGTTGAACCCGGATTCCCAGCCTAAGATGGACAGGCTCCTGGGGATCTTCCAGAGCGAACTCTTCCAGGCCCTTTTGGGTAGGTAACGGCGCCAGCGAGAACCAAACCAAAGCTATGCGGGGAGGGGAAAAACCCCAAACGAACGTTTAAGATCACCTGTTGGTCTCCCATCCACTATGAGCCACTTTGGCTCCTGCAAACTGTCACTTGTTCTGAAGGGCCGGGGAAGGCGGCTTCCTGCAAGGGTTTTTTTTTTGTCTTGGGTCGTGGTAGGAAAACGGTTTGCTGTTCTCTTGGGATATTTTTTTCTCCAATGTCGTCTTTCGCACTCGGCACCAGACCTTTCCCCAAGGTCTCCCATTCCAGTTTTTTTCTTTCTAAGAATTAGCTGGGATTAGTCGGCTGCTGCCACCTGCTGGCAGGTGAGGGGAAATGCATGGGTCACATTTTCAAAAGACCCACCTGGTCTCTATAGAGTCCTAGAATTCTAGAGGCAAAGGGGACCTTGGAGGTCTTCTAGTCCAACCCCCCTCCCCCTGCCTTAATCTTGGCTTGTCCGAACAAGCATTGGTTCCCATGAGGTGATCAAGACTGGGGAAGGGGGCGAAATGGACGGAAATAAATCTAATGACGTGAGTATAATAGAAGTAATAGCATTACTTCTAAAACTAAAATCCTCTGGCATTTCTGGGCTCTTACATAAATAGCTGCCTTCCTGTCAAACATCGAGTTTGACATCAAGGCATCAAGTGGTCAAAATAGGAAACGCTCTATCAAATCCTGTACCTGTTAACAGTGATGTTCCCCCAGGCAGCGTTTTAGGTCCCACACTCTTCATACTTCACATAAACGACCTCTGCGATCGTACGGAAAGCAACGGCGTTCTCTTCGCTGACGATGTCAAACTAGTCAACACCACCGACAATGCAACTGCCCTTCAAAAAGACCTTGACGACGTTGTCAGATTGGTCTAACAAGCGGCAACTTCAAATCTCAACCAACCAATGCTCTGCCTGGCACACTGGCAAAAAAAAAAAAGAATCAAAATATCAATTAGACGGACGTGACCTTGTAGATGACCCTCACTCTGTCAAGGACCTTGTCGAGGACTCATTTCTAAAGGTTTAAGTGCCAGAGCCCACTGTAACCACATTGCCCAAAAGGCACTAAGTGTTGTTAACCTAACAACTTGTGTAGCTTCTTCTCTGGTAATGTTGTACTACTAACTAGAGCAGGGGCTCTGCAATCTTAAGGACTCCAAAGAACCCCTTGGGCCCGTTTCCCACAGAAAAGAAAACCCCGGGAGCCCCAAAACCTGGGTGGGCGTGGCCAACTTGACATCACTCACTCCCACCCAGTCACATGACACACACCCACAGCCACGCCTACCCAGGTTTTGTGGCTCCAGGTATTTTCTTTGAAACTCTTTCTCCTTCTCTCTCCCTCTCTCTCTTTCTTCCTCCCTCTCATCTTCCTCCCTCTTTCTCATCTCTCTTTTTCTTTTTCCCCTCTCTTTCTCATCTCTCTGTCTCTCATCTCTCTACCCCTCTCTCTCTACCCCGTGTGTGTGTGGGTGGGATCATCCAACAGGGAGCTGCAGGAGAGGACCCAAAGAGCCACATGCGGCTCTAGAGCCGCACTTTGCTGACCACCTGCTCTAGATGAATCAGATTTTACTCCAAAATTCCTAGCCAGCAGGTCTAGTGTGACTTTTTGTTATTGTTGTTGCCTTCAAGTCATTGCTGATTCATGATGATTGCCTGGACTAATCCCTGCAGTTCCTTGGCAGAATTTCAGAAGGAGTGTGCTTTTTCCTGTTACCCAGAGTTGTGTGAGAGAGGCTAGCCCAAGATCACCCAAGTGACTTTGTGCCTGGGGAGAGGGGCTGGGACTAGAACTCACATTCTCCCAGTTTCTAGTCTGGTACCTTAACCACTATACCAAACTGGTTCTCAGTGCGGTATAAACATTCTTGAGATTTTTGCCAAGAACCAGAATACACCCTGGAATACACCCTGCAATCTGGCTCTAGTCTGTTAGCATTCTGATCATTTGGCACTCCCAACATCATAGCACCTTTGTTCAGTGCACAACTTGCACACCTTCATGTGGCTGCCCTGCACCCTCAGTTATTAGAGAAGAGCAAAATATTTAAATATATGGCTGTGTTTCCCCCAAATTGAAAAAAGTGATCTGAAAATTCTAATTTGTTGATAGATTTGACGTTTGCGTTCCTGCAGTCCTCAGAAAGCCATTACGATTTCCAAACTTCTTGATGGTTCTGTGTGAGCCTCAGAATTCATTTATTTATTCATTAAATTTCTATAGCTGCCCATCTCAATCAATGACTCTGGGCAGCTTAGAACATAGGCAAAATGTAATATGTAATATATACCTATTTTCTACCTAGTTCTGGAAATCTATCTTCATTCCAACAGACTGGAGGGTTTAGAAATTAACTCTGAAGCATTTAAAGTCTTCCAATTAAGGAAATAAAAATATATCTACTTTTCCCATTTTGGCTGGTTTGTCTCCTTTGAAAAAATACAGATTGCCCACTGTACGATTAGCAAGTCGCAGACCTACTGGCTCTTCCTCAGAGAGAAATGGAGATATCTGATCATCCTATCTGGGGTCTAAATGATTGAAAGGAAACTAATGCAGTCTGAAAAATAGAGAGCCACATTCTAACCATCTGCAAATGTACCAAGCCTTTTTTTTTTTTTTTTTTGTATTTTACATTACGGCTTAAATTTATTATCTTCTGCTGGCTAATCTTACTTTGTGAGTACCTTCCCTGTTCCATCATTTCTTTTCTCCTGGCATCAAGGAAATAGCTGTACTCTTTTGATCCAATTTTTTTTTTTTAAACAGCCGAGCTTTTTTCTTTTTCTCCTTTATCTGCCTGCCCAGTATGTGAAAAACCAAGATAGATGGTAATGTTCAACAAATAACCTTGCTTCAGCCTCTCCGTTTTATACTGCACTCTGCCCCTTCTCTGAGTCTTAACACATTGGGGAAAAATTCTGTATGTTCAGTAGTTTTAATTATATTCCACTCCTTGACTTGGGAACAAGGGGTCAGTTTAAAATAATTGGATGAGATTAATTTATCTAAATGATTTTCATTAATCTGAACAGAACCGGTCTGACTCATATTTGCACGCTGGACTGATTAGTTCTATTTGCTGAGTCAAAGACAGCTTGAGATAATCTTGTAGCTGGGTTATTACGGAAGCCCGAGACATGTACTGAAGTGGGTATATGTGCACACCGATTTTAAGAAACAAATGAACTTGACAGTTGAGATATTTCCTGGGTAAATACGGCCCTCATAGACTTTCAGATCTCTCGAGTTACGGGTTATCTTGGCTTCAGTCCTTCCAAATGAGCTTGTCTAATCATTCGCTAAGTTTGCTGAGACACTTTAGAATATTGGCGTATGTAAACTGTGCTGTATAATTAACAGCAAACATTAAAAAGGCTGTTGATAGGAAGAACCCACAAGAACCTTCTCTTCCCCCACCACCATGTATGGTTGGCCCCCACTGTTGCTTTTTCCTAAAGGCCCTAAAAATGTGGTTTTGACAACAGGCCTGGGGACCATGAACGGAGACAAAGGCAATCAAGTGCCTGATTGTATTTTGTTGTTACTGCCATGGGGGTGGAGGGGGTTGTGGGTCTTTATTATAAGGTAGATTTTTTTTTAATTTTGTAAAGTGCCTAGAGCAGTGTTTCTCAACCTTGGCCGCTGGAAGATGTATGGACTTCAACTCCCAGCAGAGCTGGCTGGGGAATTCTGGGAGTTGAAGTCCACACATCTTCCAGAGGCCAAGGTTGAGAAACACTGGCCTAGAGTCACTTATATGCAAGTATAATGTGTTTAATATGGGTATGCTTAATAAATAAATAATATAATAAACTATGTACCGTAGATTAGATTGGACAACCTGATTCCTCTGGGCCATATGTAGTCCCTGAACTCTCTTTTTTTACAGCCCACACAAAATAGTTCATGAACCATTAGGAAAAAAAAAAAGAAGAAGCATGATTTGGGGATGAGAATGTTAAAAATAACCAAAATCAGGCATGTGATGAGGTGACAGAGGGGTAACCCAATCTTGAGTAGATATACTCCAGAACCATAACATGCTCTTTCCTTCTGTTTTCTGGGCTATGTTATGCCAATTGATGATATTGCTATGGACTTTAGATGGGATTGCACTGTTGGAGTTCATAAGGACAGGTGGCCGACTTCTTAAATAAGCTCCCTAAATTCACACTTCTGGTTAAAGAGCCGATGTGTCCACCGAGAGCAACTCTGACTATTTGAAGTTTCTGACTTTTGAGATGTTCCATTTGTTTGATCTATACCTCACAAAGTGCAAATTTGATATTGTTTCCTCCTACTCGGAAAGCCTCATCACACATACACAGTCAGCATAAGATGAAGTAATAGCTTTCAACGCTGTTTCTATTATAAGAATTTCGACATCAGCCCAAATTACCTGTCATCAGCTGTTCAAGTCTTTTTCCCATTACTGACAAAACAAATGAACAGCTGTTTGCCTCATGAAGCGGGTGCATTGAAAGAGAGCGAAAGAGAAATGCTAATAACAAAAAGAGAGGCAGGATGTGGCAGCCAAAACTAAAAAGCTGAGGAGAAGAAGAAAGTGAGTTTTGGGGAGAAATGCCAAGCTTTCTCTTGAGAAATTAATGGAAGTTCCTCGCTGACTTTCCATATGGAAACAATTTAGTCCTCCGTCAGTGTCTTTAAGAGATGCAGGATGCAGTCTCTGTGGCTAAAGAGGGTGATGTGACGTGACACATAAGTGCGGGATCAGTGGGAGGAGGACACAGGGCAATAGTCTCTCTTCCTTCCTCTCATTGTGATTTCAGCAGGACGGAGGGAGTCAAAAGAGCTCCTTGCCAACAGTAATGCACAAGGTAAAGATTTCCCCAGTTGTCCAGTCGGGTCTGATTCTAGGGGACAGTGCTCATCTCTGTTTCTTAGCTGAGGGAGCATTATCCAAAGACACTTCCATGGTCATGTGGCCAGCATGACTATAAGCCAAAGTGCATGGAAAGCTGTTATGTTCCCACTGAAGTGATATCTATTAATGTACTTGCATTTGCATACTTTTGAACTGCTAGATGGGCAGGAGCTGGGGCAAGGATGGGAGCTTACCCCATTGCATAACGCTCAGGACTCAAACCAGCGCTGTCAGCTTTCCAGCTGACCAGCTGAGTTGTCTTTAACCACTGAGCTATTGCGATCCCAAAATTGTGAAAGGTACTAGAAAGAGGGAAACAAAGGGACATTGAAGGCACTACCTTTGAATATATTCAAATCAGAAGCGAGGAATATTGCATTAACTTTTCTGCAAAGGAAAAGGTGCAACCTCAGTACCGATTTGCAGCTGCCGCTCACCACTTCTTATCCTTTCTTTTTAATCTGCTCGCTCCATAAGCCTTGGTTAATTTCTTTTCTGCACACAGATTCATCTCCCCCCACCCCTCTTGTGAGTTAATCCTGGTGCTCCAACTCTCAGTCAGAGCTTACTCTTCTTTCAAAGCAGGCTTGTCACTTCCAGCAGAGGAAGGAGGGAGGGGTTGGTCTCTGTAATAGCTGTCCAAATAAGCCTTTTAAGATGTCATTTAGAACAACACCAACACAAAAGTATGTTATTGATCCATTGCCATCAGGGGAGTTTCTGCTTCTTCCCCCACTATTGTTCACTGAGATGGAAGCACTGACATTAATAATAATTAAAAAAAAAAGGACGTTCCAATCTGATTTTAGCCCAGGTAACTGAAACACCCAAAAGACAATTCCGACTATACTATTGGTGAAATCTCCATTTGTTTGTTTCTTTGTTTCTTTGTTTGTTTACTTACTGATTAAATTTGTTTTAAGGCCCCTGTCATCACATCCATTCCAAATCGGTGGCATTCCAAATGTTGCTTACAAATAAGCCCTGGTGGCACAGTGGTTAAAGCGCAGTACTGCAAGCAAACTCTGCCCACAGCCTGGAGTTCGATCCTGATGGGCTCAAGCTTGCCTCAGCTTTCCATCCTTCCGAGGTCAGCAAAATGAGGAGCCAGATTGTTGAGGTCAATATGCTGACATTGTAAACTGCCCAGGGAGTGCTGTAAAGCACTGTGGGGCGGTATATAAGTCTAAGTGCTATTGCTATTACTGCAACCAGCATTTCTCATCTTTGGTCCTGCTGGTTAGAGCTGATGGAATCTGAAGTTGAGCGACATTGGGAAGGAACAGTCACTTGTATGATCTAATACAGGGATTGCATCAGCAAAAACCAGGGGTTCTGGGTCAATCCTGCAATTGATTTGCATTTTGAATGAACTCCTGCGACTAACTCTTGTTTAGACAAGCTAACTTTTCCTAATTAATGGTTCAATGAAAGGAACACCTTTGTATCTGGATTCTGGGAGACAGTCCCAGCCAGGGGTGAAATCTAAATTTTGTTACTACCGGTTCTGTGGGCGTGGCTTGGTGGGCGTGGCAGGGGAAGGATACT
>JANHFM010002910.1:182419-192420 GCA_032468115.1 Grayia smithii
TTGCCCCCAACAATCTGGGTCCTCATTTTACCCACCTCGGAAGGATAGAAGGCTGAGTCAACCTTGAGCCAGTGAGAATCGATCTGCTGAACTGCAGCTACCAGTCAGCTGAAGTAGCCTGCAGTACTGTACTCTAACCACACAGAAGGAAGAATGAAAAGGAAGAACCTTGGAAGCAGGCAGACAATAGCTAGTAGCTTTTAAATGGGGGCAGCTGAGTGATCTTGGAGAACCTGCCCTTTGAATCGCGGCTGAAAGGCCATCCTTTTCCAAATCCTCCAAGGATGAACTAACCCTTAAGGTGAAACTAGCTCTATCAACCTGAGCTTTCCAAGAGAATTAGGTTGCTAGGATTCTGTCTTCCACAATTGTGTCACATAAATAGGTGATGGTGAGCTAGAGAAGTATACCCCCTTTCCCATGGATTGGAAATAGCTCTGTAATTGTCGATAGGAAATGCCAAAGCAGAACAGCAGACAAAGGTCAAGGAGTTTTTAATTAAAACAAACAAACAATAGACTGAGTAAAATAGTATCTGATGTATTCTGCGGGATGTCAACATGTAGAAAATTCAATCCTCCGCCACCTTTACAAAGATATTTCTAAAAGTATTCTTCCTCTTACATTATTCATAGATTTTGCTTCATGCTTTTATTTGGAAAACCTTTGGCACATAGATGCCAAGGAGCGATGGGCTGAGTTTCTCTGTTGTTAGAATACTAGTGCTACTACAAAAATGTCATGGCAAGCAAATTGATTGGTTACTCTAAGGATGCAGCAGAAACCTGGACTGCTTCCTTGAGGCATGGAAGGATTTAGAACGGGTGACCATGTAAATTTTACACCGGCTGATAGTTTCAGAATGCACAATGCTTACTTTTAAGCAGGCATTATTGACCTAAAGGGAGGCTGTCATCTTGAAAATGATTATATCTGAAAATGGTGCGCTTACAGTTGCTATTGATTAATACAACTGAAGAATGTTAGGGGGAAAAAAAATCCATTTTCCACAGGCTGTTTATTTTGTAACGTAGTCACGCTTTATGCTGTTATACAGAAGCTCTTTATTTGTCGTTACTGAACTATGGATGTTTCCAAACAGAGAGAGCAATGTGGCAGTTTCTTAAATTTCAGGGAGGGACTGGCATACTTTATAGGATGTGATGTTTTATAGCTTCTTGCTGTGGGGTTAAACCAGACGTTCCCTTGCAAGAAAACAGATCCAGCATAATGGTCTCTTAACAATAATAGAATAACAGAGCTGAAAGGAACCTTAGAGCAGGGGTGAAATCCAGCAGGTTCTAACAGGTTCTGGAGAACTGGTAGCGGAAATTTTGAGTAGTTCAGCGAACCAGCAAATGCCACCTCTGGGCTGGCTCCAGAGTGGGGTGGGAATGGAGATTTTGCAATATACTTCCCCCAGGAAGGGAGGAAATGGAGATTTTGCAGTATCCTTCCCCTGCCACGCCCACCAAGCCACGCCCACAGAACCGGTAGGGAAAAATTTTAGATTTCACCCCTGAGATATACTGCCATTTCATGTAAAATATACAAGGTGGAGAAATGAGTGGAAACAGTTGGTATACCTCTAGAGAGGACTAAGATAAGATATGTATGATGAAAACAAATCATCTTATAGCTACTCTTTGGCAAGGTTATAACATGATTTCCTTAACCTTAATTAAAACAAGAGATACCTGAGCTCCACAATAGGAAAAAGTGGACTAGTTACAAACCAAAATAAATAGGATTCTTAATGAATCCTAATTTCAATTCAGTTGTTTTTTTCCCGTTACATAATTCATCCCTTCTTCGTCTTCCCATCCCATTAGTCCCACATTAGGAATAGTGAAAAGGGATGGACTCTGTTCGCACATCCTGCTAAGCAATTGTTTGTGTAATACAACAAACAAAAGCAAATTATAGCTTAGTATAATGCATGAACTGGGCCATTATGTTCATCCATGGGGAACAAGAGAACAGTTTCTCCATGGTGATATGCATATTTTTTTTCACACATATTCTGCTATTAGATTAATTTACCCTTCTGGCAATAATGATATAATCTAAATTTAGTTCTGAGCTCAGCCCTTCTGTAAGATCTTAAAGGCATCCTCCTATTTGGAGGTTAATCATAAGCTAATTAAAATGGATAGTAAGTTCAGACTTTGGACCTAGAAGACATGGTCTCTGCACTATTAAAAAATACAGATCCGCATTCTTCATTTGGATAGTGTTGAAACAGGTGATTGATCTCATAGCCAAACAGTGAATCCTCTGAAATCCAATGAAAATCAAAAGTGAACTTCTGAAAAGGATTCTTTTGTATTGTTGTTGTTGTTGTTCTGTATTCTGAACAGAAACCTTAAAAAGTTCTCCAAATATGCACACAGGTAGCCCTCGCTTACCAACAGCCCTGTTTAGTGATTGTTCACAATTACATCGCTGAAAAAGTAATTTTATCATCAGTTCTTGCACTTGCAATCTGCTCAGTGGCTCTGCAGTTTCAGGATCAATATTTTGGGGCACTTTGCAACTGGTCGGCATTTGCAATTGCCGCAGTGTTTAATATCACATGATCAGCATTTATGGTCTTCACAACCGGCTTGCGATGAGTAGTCAATAGAGAAATCAACAGTAACACTGGAAGGCGATGTCTTGCTTTTAGCAACCGCGGTGACTTGCTTAAATGAGACTGGATGGGAACTGAGATCATCAATCAGTTGTGGTCAGATGTTTTGCTTAGTGACCACAGTGCTTAGCAACAGTTGCTAATCCCAGTTGTGGTCACTAAGCATGGACTACTTTTCTTTAAAGTTTCACAGCATATGGAATATGGTGTACATTTGAAAAATGATCGCTCATTTGCATACAAGCTTATTCCAAAAATAAATTAGTGGACTGGCTTATGTGCCTAGGCCTGCAGCTTTTATATTACAAAAGTTTCATGAAATGTTGAAGAAAACTGGATAGAAAGCTGATATAGGGGGCATCCTTTGATATGTGAAGTGTGTTGACTGCACTATGCAGGAAGAGCAGCTTTGATTTATATTTAGATTACATTTTACACCATTGGCTAACAATTTTGTTAGCTGTTGTCCAGTGTTTCTTTTTAGTGTTTTCAACAACGTAATTCTTTTGTGTGTGTGTGTGTGTGTGTGTGTGTGTGTGTGTGGTTAAAGGGCAGCATCTGCAAGTCTTGGAGACAGAATCTGCAAGTCTTGGAAAATCTCCCCTTCCTGTTGCCACTAAAGAGCCACTCCTGTCTGTCCTGGGAAAAATAAAAAACAGGAATTTACAGCCCAACAGAAAGACACAAGAAAGAACCAGGGGTGAAATCTACGTTCCGAAGTGTGTGCGCGTGCCATCCTCACGTCTGATTTTTGACCCTTGCGCATGCCAGAGGGTTAAAATCAGGAAGTAACAACATCTAGGCGGGTGGGCAGAGCCTCGCACTGCCGCCGCTACCGGTTTACCGAACTACGCGCCACCGGTGCTATCAGCTCACGTGAGCCAGACAGAACCGGCAGGATTTCACCACTGGAAACAGGTATCAGAGAGGGTTTCCCCCACCCAGCCTGTTGCTAGCAAAAGTGAGAAAATGAAAGAAACACGATTATTCATAAACAGAGCTGAAAGGGACAGGTAATGTGTGGCCCTCCAGAAGCTGCTGAACTACAAAAATTAGCATATTAAAGAGGTATGCCAGAAATATGTAGTATCGCCACAGCTTCCTCAGGACTGAGGATTTTAAAAATGCATTTGTTACAAGACTCCGAAACCAGGGACATGCCCGTTCACGTGACATTTGAAATGGGTTCATCCCACCCATTCCCCCCACTCATAGACCAACATGATCGATTATGATCTGTAACCTTTAATGAAGAGGCCTTCACAGTGGACAATTACCCAGCACAGTCTTAGAATTATTAAATTCAATTAAAAATATAATTGGGAAGGGAGCTTTGTGGAACAAAAAGTTTTCCATGAGTTAACTTCAAGATTACTGCTTTCAACAATTAAGTGTCTTGGTTTACATTTTTTTTAATTGTTTAAGCTGTAGGTCAAATGTTCAGTTAAAATAAGCCCATGGAAATTTGCCTTTTGTTGTACACAGACTTATCTTTTCCCCCATTGTATTATTTCAGAGTTTTCTGTTTAAGTAATAAAGCTTCTAATCTTCTTTGCAGCAATATCTACAGGCAGAGGAACAATTGTGGAAAGACTCAGCATAATAGATCAGCAGCTTAGGGCAAACCAGCCATTCATCAAATAGAAATAACAACTTTGATTGGATATATAATTCCAATTTCAACACCTCCAATTTTATTTTAAATAACAACAGCGGAATTACTTATTATTGTGCATTTGACATCTTTGGGCTTAACATCATTGTCCAATCATTACATAAAGTTATAGCAATCAAATATCATCCTAAGACCTTTGTAAGTTATGCATAATTACACATGTACTTTAAATTTCTTGAAAAACTTTGAAAGTTCTGATCTCTCTGCAGAAAATTTAGTTATATTTAACCTAGACTGACTGAAATCAACAAGGCCTGAGCTAGTAAACTTTGTTTCAGCTGAGTTGTTCGATTTATGGCTAATTCTATATCCACCCATTGCTTCTATCTCACTTCATACAAAATTTAATCAATCTATGCTGATTTTGTTCAATAGTAAGACTCTTCTAAAGAAGGTAAGCAGCTTTTATTTAGAATAACATAACATATTACAGTAGCAGAATTGACTGGGAATTCTGGGAAACATAACCCAAACAAGCTAGGTTTGAGAAACCTGTGCTATAGCAATTAAAGCAGAATTGCAGGATAATTCCATATGTAGAATTAAGATTTTCCTTCTGTTTTCATGACACATTTACTCTAAGTATTACTACTAGACTACTAGTATTATTACTAGACAAGCTGTACAATTCTGACTTTGAAATCAATTAAAATGACGTGTGTTTGTGTTTATTTCACTATAAATCAGGATAATGAACCACAAAACAATGTTTCAATGTTACACTCAAAACATCAATATGTACGTCGACAAGGCAGTTTCTACCATGGAAAAAAAATTAATCCAGCAACGAATGTGTCAGTTTCAGCAGAAAGGTGGAAAGTCAACTTACTCTGGAATTCTTGAAAAATTAGGGTTTCAATAAGCTACTATGAGTGCCATTCTTGCACTTAAAGAAAATAGGGGAAAGAAAAAACTTAAAAGTGGGGGGGAAGGAAAGGATAGGAAAATAATGTTGTGCAAGACACTGTTGATGACTTATGAATTTTCCATTCAGGCTAATTGAAGGAAACTGTATGCTTGACAAAAAAAATAATAATACGAAAGCAACATGAATTTAGCTACCCTTTAATCAAATTCCAGGATGGCAGCACCTCCTGAAATAGCTAAAAATATATTAATTATTCACTGCTGGGAATGCACAATGTCTCATACGGCAGTACTTCCCTGAGAAAGGAGTCTGGATCCTCATGTAACAGAACAGTAAAAACTGTGTGCTTGTTGTGTTATACACTAACCACCTGAACAGACTCATCCTGGTACATTTATTAAAGCAACAAAACAACCTTTTATTCAAGTTTCAGTGGCAACATATGTCTAAAGCAGCTCGCATATGCAAATTATACCATGAAAGTAAGTATTCTGCATAATTTCCCATTGCAAGAACTGTCAAATATTTTCACAGTTATTTTGCACAGAAAGATGTTCTTTTTTGCTTGTTCCCATTTAGGAAAATTAATGCAAGGTCTCCACCTGCTGGCTCTGTGTACATCTCACCAGCATCCAAATGAGGTTACTTTTTTTTTCCATACTCATTGTATCTCATGACATCCATCCCCCAAAAATCAAAATTGGGTTATTTCTGTGAGCCTTTATATTACCAAGCCGAAGCACGTTCACCCTGTACAGATTTATTGTGTATAGAAAATGCCCACAATCAGCTGTAGCATACTGTACTTACTATAAGATGCCAATTGGACTTAGAGCTCTATGTTCTTAACAAGGCATAGCAAAAGATACCCATTAGCAGTAGTATGAGCTTCATGATTTAGGAGGACATTTCCCACCAACAGAAATAGTATCTAATGTTCTGCATTTAGCTTGCAGAGTTTTGGATTGGACCTGATTATAGAGGCAAGGGGAGAAAGGATAGTATCTTAGCAAAAAGCCTTTTTGTTTTTGTTTTGTTATTGTTTTTGTAATTGATTCCAGGAAATGCAAAGCCCTGCACTTAAAGTTACTTAATAATCTGTTATCATTCTTGACATTTCCTCCAACTGTACTGTAAAGCTGTCAGACCTGGAAGCCATCTTTCTACCTTTGAGCCTTCAGGCCTCAGGCCTGCCACAAATTCTACTGTGGGAAAATGGGAGGTGGGATTGTATAGAGTGAAGAGGATACGTAGTCAAAATAAAATTGTTTCTAGAAAGTCAAGGCCATTGTGACCTGCAGCTGTGCTGAGAAGAATGAGGAGATATCGTCTGTTCCGGAAGGTACCTGATTGGTTCATGTGGTGGACGTGTGGATGTAAGGCAAGGACTTGAACTTTCTTTTGGGTAAGGAAAACCCGGAAACTTTCAGATTAAGATTAAAGTATCATCTTTAAAAAAAAGGAGGAGCAAGGTACTATGGGTTACCATCCATGCTCTTGCATGGAGGCCATAAGAAATAGCAGAGGCCTCAAACAGGTACCCTATAGCGTGGCAAGGCACTTCTCTCACTCCCAAGTTTAAGAGTTTCATCCAGAGCTATGGAAGCCTCAGGAAATTACCATAGCTGTGAACTTCCTTTCCTCTCCAAAGCTTTAGTGCTTGATAGTATAAAATCAAGGGATGGCATATCTCACCCCAGCCACAGAAACCGACGCTCTTCCCCCTTGAAGCCCAAAAGGCTGTCCCAAAATGGAGGGAGAAATTGGAGTGATCCAAAGAAGGTTCAGCCCCAGCCCGAGTTTGATTGAGTTGAGGCCAGCAGATCCCTTCCCTTTCACCAAAGCAACTGCAAGAGGAAGTTGTGCCTGACCATCAACCCTCTCTTCAAAACAAGACCCTTACCAAGGGTCTATGGAGATTCTCAGTCATTCAGGTCATGGTTGTCCCAAAGGTGCTTTTTTCAAGAGGCAACTGAGCTTTCTTGTTTTTCTTTGACGACATTTCACTTCTCATCCAAGAAGCAAAACACCTTCAAAGGAAAAACCAGAAAGTACAATTGCTTCTTTAAAAAGCACCTTTGGGACTTACCAAGGGTGCCAATTAGCATAGCCTGGCATAGTTGTGCCTTCCAGGACTGTTAATTAATTAATTTATTTGTTAAATTTGTATGCCGACCCTCTCCCGGAGGACTCAGGGCGGCTTTCAGAAATAAAACACACACTGACAACAAACAACAATAAAACAACAGTAAATATATACAAATATATAAACGGTTAAAAATCCTTAAAAAACCCAAGATCAGCTCAGCCTATTCGATGAAACAGCCACGTCTTCAGGTCGCGGCGGAAGGAGCGAAGGTCAGGGGCTGTCCGGAGCTCAGCGGGCAGCTCGTTCTAGAGGGTCGGTGTGCCCACAGAGAACACTGTCTGGCCGATGGCACCCTGAGGAGGATTCTCCCAGCTCATCTTAAGCTTTCATTCATTTTCCTTAAAATGGACCTCACCTTTAGATCAACCTAACTGGTCAGAATGTAAAACCTGATCAGAAAACCCAGAAAACGTGGTAATAGGATTTGCAGGCATTGTTGAAGACTCAGACAGTGGGGAAAGTGGGAGATGGAGGAAGACATCTGGAGGCTATAAGAGCATCTCAACTAGAAGAAAAAACAAAAGCCGAAGCTCCATGGAGGTTGAAGTCTGCTACAGTACCTTTGGCAGAACCAAGCAGACATAGCTATAAATGAATGGCAGGTATCCAGCACTGAACATCAAACACAGATCTGAACTGAACCTCAAGGAATAAATTTTTGTAGGTGTGCACATATTTTACTCCAAAGAAGAATTCATAACACCTTCCCCACAACTCCATGAGGGACACCTGCATATTCATCATGAAGAACTGTCAGGAACTGATTATGAGAAAAGAACCACGTGACACATACAGCCTGCAAGAACTACAGGTCCATCTAACAGAATATTTTTATACATTGATCAAACTAAGGATCTAGGTGACTGCAGGTTATTAGTGTATAATCTGTGGGTTTTTAGATGTTACTATGCTACAACCCCAGGATCCTTCACCAGTAGCCTGTTGCCTGGCATTAATTGGCTCTCATACAAAATCTGAAAGAACGATCATTATACAGCATATTGGTGTGAACTCAAAAAGACTTCATACATGCTTGGTTTAAGTGAAAGGACTGAACAAGAACCAGGGTCTTAGAACAGAATTCCAAGCTTCCTGGGACGCCTGTCATCATGACTGAGTTTTAGGTACCCAGTTATACCCAGGGATTTGTTTATGTTCAGATCTTTTTCACTTTATTGATTACTGAAGACAAGTCACCCACCTTGAACATATTATAAACCAAGAATGAAAGCATATGCATGATTTTGCTCCGGTGCTCCATGATAGTACTCCAAGATTTTTAATCTTCTAGAATATCAAGTATTTTAGAAAATTATGGCAAGTATGGCAGAGTATTACAATAACTTTTAAAACAGTCATTAGAGTTTTAATTTGGGATCATAGTTATAGTCATGGCTCACTGTTATCTTAAAAACTCTAATGACTGTTTTAAAACTTAATTTAAGAAGTCTTAACCTTCCTTTATTTAACTTCTTTAATAACCCACTTGTATTATTACACTTGTAGCAACAGCAAAAGGTTTTGCTATATTTGGAGACTAAAATATTCTATCAAACAATGAGCATAGTTTTTGTAAAGTCTTCCTTCAAATATCCTCCCTCCAGCCAGGAAAAGTAAAAGATGCTGCTGTGAGGAAGAAGTTGAATCGCTAACACTACACCCTTACATACAAAGACTCTCGCTGGGACTATCTAGTATCTTAAATGTCCTCAATAATAAAGAGTGGAAAACATTGCAGGAGTTAAAAATTACTTGCCATGTAGAAGAAAGCTTGTATCAGAACTGGGCAGTTCAAATTAGTTCCTCTAGGGTTACAACTGTCTGGTTTCACATTGAAAGTCTCAATCTCTGGTAATGCAAGCTGGGAAGAAACGTCTGTAATAGAACTACCCTACAGTGAATGAAGTTAAGTGAGTCACACAGAGGCATATGCTTTTACAGGCAGCAGCAGCAGCAGCAGCTTCCAGCCATTCAAGTAATCTAAAACAGCTTTAGTGCTGGTAGTTGTTTTATACAATATATTGGGCTCAAAACGAATCCCTATCACCCTTTTGTACCAAAAAAAAAAAAAAAAAGAGGAACATATTAACGTGGCTCATATTTTAAGAATCGTCAGTCTCTGAAGAGGACTTGACTCGGGTCAAGATAACCCCACCCACAATTGTTGACATTTCAAACTGCATAAAGACAGTTTAGGTATATTATATAAATTTTGAAATATATAGAAAGGAAGAGTTAAAGAAATGGAAACATGAATGAAAATACAAGTATCATCTCCGTGAATATAATAATATGAAAGGGGAAAAAGTATCAGTGGAAGATTAGAATGGAAGGGTGTAAAGCCAATGTATTAAAAAGCGAAATAAGTTAAAAGAAATATAAAAAATGGATATAAAGAATGAAAATTAGTGAGAAGTTTGAAATGAGAGGATGTATAAAATTGATACTTAGATAGTATGCTGTCTGATTAATGTTCACATTAAAAGAATAATACTGTACTAGGTATGTGATTAGTATGATGGTGTGTACAAGATTAATGAGAATTTAATGATTATTGAGAGTTATACTATTGAAATTAAAAAAAAATATTTTTATTTTTATTAAATTTTTTATTGAAAAACACTACAATTCAAACAAACAGCACACAAGATAAACACACACAACAAAAAAGAAAAGA
>JANHFM010002910.1:192828-203517 GCA_032468115.1 Grayia smithii
CAAAGTCAGCTTATTGCCCCCAACAATCTGGGTCCTCAGTTTACCTATCCTGAAAGGATGGAAGGCTGAGTCAACCTAGATCCTGGTGAGATTCGAACCAACAGTAATTGCTGGCATCTGGAACTAAGCTGAAACACTTAGTCAGAGCATTAACTAACTGCGCCACCGAGGCCCGGCCCAACTGGATCAGCAAAGTCTAAAGATATTTCCACTTATTATAACTAGTTGGCGACTGCACAAATTTAGAATGAACCTGAAATAGGTTTTACGTGGAGTAGACCCATCTAAGATCTATCTTGGCATGAAAGTGAAATAACAACAACAAGGTAGCTCCAGATGATATGCAATGCATTTGCCTAAACAATCAGAGTAGAGGGATTCCCTTCCTTCCCCCCCCATCCCAGTCTGATATTCTTTATTTATATTTAGCTATACTTACTGGAAATAGTACAAACTGTAATAGCTGTAACCGGGGGTGGGCTGCTGGGGGTTTACAGGAGTTCAGGAGAACCACTAATTAAGATTCTTTGCAGTTCCCAAATCCCACTCCTAGCTGGCTCTGCCCACCACACCTTGCCCCACCCAGGAGTCCCCACGTGGCCTGTTTTGGATGCAGGTAAGTGCAGGGCACGCACAGAGGCTCAGGGAGGGCAAAAAACGGGCCTACTAGAAGTTTGCAAAGGCCAGATACAGGCCAATTTCCAGCCTCCAGAAGGCCTCCAGAGCCTGAGGAGGCCATTTTCGCCTCCCTGCAGGCTCAAGGAAAGCCTCCAGAGCACAGGGAGGGCACCCTCCCCCCGCTGTGGTGCAGGAGGTTGACTAGGCCACACCCAACATGGCTATGCCCACCCAGCAACCGGGCAGAGAACCCCTTACTAAAATTTTTGAAGCCCATCCCTGGCTGTAACCATACTGGACTTAGTGGACAAATAATTTTGACAAAGGAATTTCTTATATTCCTATGTAGCCTATTATCACTACAATATTTGTTTTTATGTAATGTCATATAGCAACTAAAATTTTAACCTACTCAAGGTTGGAAGAACTGAATTCTCTCAATTGAAGCAACATGGCAAGGATACATTATATATTTCAAAAGCATGAAAGCAAGGAATTCCTCATGCCTACCCCCTGCCCCACCAGATGAGGAATTTCTGATTTTCTCCTTTCAAAACAATTTATGTGAATGTTTGATGGCTCAACATATGAGTCAGAAGCTATTCCGCTTGCTTTGCATTTATGTCCTTGTGATCCCTCTCTCTCTTCAATCAATTTTAGGGAAGTCACCCACTTATGAGATCTGTAGTCCTTTGTTCTCGCTACAGCTGCAATGCCACTCAGTTTGAAAGCTTTATTTCCATCTTTGCAATTTTATAAAAGGCAAAGCAGCTGCTGGAAGAAGATTATAATTTAGTGACAGTTTCTTAGAAGAAAGAAAAGACCAAAAAAAAGCAACACTAAAATTACATCAGTTCTGATTTTTTTCTGTTTACCAGTGAAAAGCTGGTGTTTAGCAGAATTATTTTGACTCTATCTCCCTATTTTAAGATAATGCTGCAAAAAATTACCCCCTCCCGAAGGAACTAACAAATATAAATTAAGAAAAAAGAAAGGAGAGAAGGGAGTAATACAAATTCTGTTGTTTGTACAGCTTCTGCTTTTTCAATGGATGGATATTATTTTCATGCAAAACCTGAATGTTTTGTCTCTGCATTTTCATAGTCAGGTCTAGTTAATTTCTATTTTTTTTCCCTAGATGTTGCTCTCACTCAAACTGTTCAAAGGTTTCTGTCAACAATTTGACCGTTTATGTTAACAATTTAAGAACATCCTGGAATGCATTACTAACACCAGCCACAGTCCAGAGTGGTGCAATAAAGATTCTGCTTCACGTAGAACAGCTGATAATACAAACATGTCAAATATTATGTATGTTGTTACATACTGGTACGTCCCCCTTCTTTTGCATACCCACCGCTGATTGGTTAATCAAGCGGCGGGAAATTTAAACAACTATCATTGGCTGACTAGGCTGCCGGAGCTCTTTAAAAGCCAAGTCCCGGCAGCCTGCCGGCCACTTGTTACTGTAGCAGTAGACTAATAAAGTGCTGAATGGACTGCCGCTTGCTGCCTCTTCTTTCCCTGTGCCAAATCTAACATATGTAGGCTGTGTCATCTTACTTAAATACAGATAAGCAAGTTTAAGAATTAGAATGGTTAGCCAATTTAAAGCAAGTGAGCACAATAGTTCTTAATCTTTTGAAGAAGTCTAGGAATCCTCATAGAAAGACCAGCCTATTCATAAATTCATTTTCTTTCACCCAGTGAAAGAAAGGTATTATTGATTATTCACTGACACTTGTTTTATTACAGTGGTACTAGGTTATATTTTGTGTGTGTGTTTTATAACAAAATAGTAGTAGTACTACTACTACTAGTAGCAGTAGTAGTAATAGTTACTCAAAAAATAACTCAGGAGTTTGTGAGGTAGATTACTGCCCAAGGGTGCCCAGTGAAAATAAAAATTTGGGTTACTTTGCTTTGTGAGAATATTAGAGTAGAAATTGCTGTATTACTCAGGATAGAGCCTGATACCTAAGCAACACTGAAAATTCTTCTTCTCTAAAGGCAATGACTGCCTTTGAAATGCTGCCTTAATATGAACAAGCAGTGCTTTTTCTGCACCACTCTTCCTTGTCTCATATATATTGACAGAACAGTAACTAAATGAACCACAAAACTTGCTTTTCTGCACTGCTTGACATCAAAATCAGAAACTCTAGCTTATGTAGGGCTTAATAAGCTTTAGTTGGCCACAGAGAACAAATCTTAACTCCTAGCTTAGATTTGTCAAGATGCAAAGCTCTAAAATATTCTCTCACTCTTTTGGGCTATTGAATCCATTTTATTGCAGATGACAGTGAGCTTAGAGAAGTGGTTCTCAACCTGTGGGTCGGGACCCCTTTGGGGGTCGAACAATCCTTTCACAGGGGTCACCTAAGTGGGGTGAGAGAAGGGGGGCCTGCCCATCTCTCTTCTCCTGAAACCTTGGCTCTTCTGTTATTGTTCCTGGAAGCCCTGCTGAGCTAGTCTAGGCTGCAGAGCCTTCGCTTCTTCCCAAGGTTTCAGGCACTGCTTTTAGCCCTGCAGGTTGGATGGCAGGAGTGCAAATAACAGGAAGTGACGATAGCTTCTTGTGAGCTCTGGGGCAGACAGACAAAAAGCCTCCAGATGGATTTGCCTCTGGAAAGGGCAGTAAAGAAACCTGGGTCCAGTGTGAAAATCCCTAGAATGGGCTTTTCTTATCTTCTACCACAGCAGAGAACATTGATATCAGATATTTACATTACGATTCATAATCGCAGCAAAATTAGTTATGAAGTAGCAACGAAAATAATTTTATGGTTGGGGGTCACCAGAACATGAGGAACTGTATTAAAGTGTCACAGCATTAGGAAGGTTGAGAACCACTGCCTTAAAGGAAGCCCAAACTATCGTTCCTCTTATAGATAAAGCAAAGGATAAGACAATTTTATACAGTTATTTTAAGTGTCATTTGAAACTGACCTTTCTTGTGAGTACGTGCTCAAGTTTCTTCATGAATCTGGATCTGAGCATTCTTGGGAATCCAAAAGCAACTTGTCAGAAGCCTTTGATACGGTTGTAGAATATGCTTGGTTGAGTTGTTCTCTGTCACAACACTGATTAAATAATTGCTTATTGCGCTTGTGCAGACTTCTACTATTTCTTTTACTTTTATGCAAGAAAATCATCCGAGAGTTTTTTCTTTTAACATGTAATTTCTTTGAGCTGTTCACCTCTAATTTTTTTAAATCAACACATTTCAATTGCACATCTGAATTCTGTGGACCTTTCTTGTCTCTATTTATGGCAATCTGTGGTTCAGAGATCGTCTGAATGGAGAATGGATCATAAATAACATGTGAATTTGGTAGCTGAAGGTCATCACAATTAGCTGATCCAAAGGATAGAGTTTTAGAATGCAAAGCACAACCAGAAGCAACCAATTCATTTGCCACATTGTTTTGCTCAAAAAACACATTTACTTCAAGCTTCAGCCCACAACGAGGGTGTTTGAACTGGAATGTGAGACCTTGTTGACCAAGAAATTCTTGAATTTTAAGTTTGGCCTCTTCATTCCAATGTTTCCCATCAGCAGGTGTCACTCCAAACAATGCACAAGGATGGGTTAATTGTGGTAAACTAGCTACCTTTTCTGAAATAATCTTCAGCTTAGAGACATCAGAGATGGGAAGGGGAACTGATAACCCCTCATCATCAATAAAAGTAAGCATTAATGTACTTGAGTCTTTGAGCACTTCAGAAACGTCAGCTCTGTTCCAGGTTTCATTAGGTCCGTTTTTTATTAAGCAGCTGGCACCAGGAATTATACATTCTTGTGGCATAGTTGGGAGGTTTTCTGGAAGATTAAAGAGCATTTTGAACAAGGCTATCAGAGTTTTAAATGAATCTTCTAACTGAATACAGAAGTTTGAAGGATCAGTGACTGATGTGACAAATCCAGGATAGTTACTATTCTTCTGAAATTGTGCCCATGAAATTGAATTTGACCTGACTGAAATATCAAGTGATTTACTGACATTATCTGTATGTCTCTCTAATTTTGCTTGATCAGATATCCGATTCCAATATTCCAAAAATAAAATTCCATCTATAAAAAGATCTACTTCCCAAATAAGCTCAGATTCTAAGTATTTAAAAAATATAATCTTTATCTCGCAATATTTTACCTTCTCCATCATTCCCTGAAAAGACAAATCACTTAGATTTCCAATCCAAATCCATTTACAAAGCACTGCATTCCTTGGAATACACCTTATTTTTTCAGTCATCACATGTGTATCATGCAGTGATACCATTTCATACTTTCCTAAATCCACAAAAAGGACCAACATACATTCCTCCTTCACATATTTTTTAATAACTTTAGATCGATGCCATCCCAGGAGTTTGTTTGATCTTACCAAACATTCTAATCCTTCTCTAATGTCTTCCATAGCAATAAAGCACTTTTTCTCTACCTCATGAGCAACTAGTACATTTAAATTGAGCATTGTTTGTGCATCCTTAGTTAACTTCACATAGAAGTTCCCATTACTTGAAATATGACCAACTTCAGCTATTTCTATCTGTCCAGGCTTTATATTTTGGTAGCCAATCTTAGTAGGTCTGATTTTAATGCTTTCACATAAAGTTTGACTTTCTGATTTTTTACCTGGATCATTACTAATAGTTTCTGAATCTATTGTTGGGAGCTGTTTCATGTTGTGGTCAAAGTTTAGTGAAAATATATTCTTTAAACCAAAAAGAGTTTCTCTCTTGATTAATTTATCAGAGATAGATATTCCATGACATATTATGTCAACCTCCCACTGTTGATCATACTGTTGTAGAAACTTAATCATGACTGGCTGATTATTTACCTCACCAATAAAGTAAGCATCCATATCAGTACTCCAGTTTTTATTTGAAAACAAGCACTTTGCTTTACTAAGGAAGCAATGTATGCTGAGTCTTGGTAAACTCAATAAACACTTTTCAATTTTGTAGATATTTTTTGAATTCACAGTTGCTACATTACCATAATCAATAAACTCTACTTCAAAAAACTTATTGCCTAGGACTTTTCTAACTAAAGCTCTGTATATGCAACAATCACCTTCATATTTTGCTAAAACCACATCATCTTTCTCAAGTTCAGCCTCTATTTCTGATTCTTTAACCAGAGTTTCTCTATTCAGTTCCCCAGCAAGTTGCACAATTCTTTTTTCATCCTCTGAACGATGAACATAGAAACTTGAAAGATTAGCTATGTAAGACATATAACCCCAGGCTTTAGAATTTAGAAGAATGTCAAGTTGGGGGAGATCAGTGTACTTTTGCTTAGTCTTGTTGCTTCTTTCTTGTTCTGAAGCGTTTAACTTTAGCGTATGTAATCTAGTCCTTTTATTTTTAATTTTCTTTGACTGTTCATTAAGTTGATCAATGGTGTCAGTATTGGGTTCTTTGTGATTACTTTCATATCTGTATCTCAAAACTTTTTTCAACATGAAATCTGAAAAATCAAAAGTCAATGGAAACTTTGCAGGTCTACTACCCTGTTTCTGTTGATCAATTACTATTTTGTTCCTATATTTAGAAGGTAACTTATCGTTGCCTGCTTTTGTTTGCTGTTCAATTTCTTTACTTTTAACTTTTTTTCTCTCTATATCCAACTCTATTTTATAAGGCCTATGTTTATTCTCAGCACATTTTTTAAAACCTTTTTTTATATCCTTTGGATTCAGATGACTTTTTTTTTGCTTTAGTAAATCTTTAATCTTTCCATTTATTTGTAGTTCTCCATCATACAACTCCATACCGAACTGCCCATCAGATTCTTTAGATACTACTACTGCCTTCAACTCTTTTTCCAAATAATTCTTTTCAAACCATGCTTTGATTTCAGATGAAATTTCAACATCCTTTAGACCTGATAAATAACACATAATAGCTTGCATAGGTGTGAACATTAATTCTGAAACACTGTTTGGAATAGGAACCAATTCCTCTTTGGCTACCAATTGTTTATTTCCAAAGTCCACAAAATATACTGGGCAGAAATCAGGTGATTCCATAGGAGATGCTAAAGCTCTATAGAAGACTCCATCCTCAAAATATTTCGCTATGCATAAACTGTGAGTATTCATTTGGAGTGCATGGCTTGTTTTGGGACTAATTTCTGAAATCTTTTTATGTATCTTGTCCATCTCATTTGCATTTCTACTTAACTGGCAATAGAATTTTGTAGGGCTATATATATATGATACATATACTTTCTCTTCATTTCCAATGTCCATATTAAAAGATGAATAATAAAAGCTACATAGAGAAAATGGAGTTATGAGAGATTGTGCACATTCAAAAGGGTAAATTTGTACATGGCCACTTTCAAAGAGAAATTGCCTTAAACTAGTAAATGGACTCTTCAAATCAACAATGTAATATAAATAGTTGGAAGTCTTAAGAACCAGGGCACAAATTGAACAAATCAGTTGTTCATTAGAAGATGAAACAAATCTTTTAAAATCGCTGCATATCTCAGCAGTCCAAATATAAGGGTCAAATATTAAGGATTCACTGACACTATTAAGACAACATCTGAATGCTTGACATTCCAAAATTAGGAAGTCTGGATGAATAGCTTGAAGATCTTTCAACAAAACTCTTTCCCTGTTACCATAGTCTACAAATACCACATCAGTTTCAGTTTTGGATACATGTTTTAGTACAACAGCTCTGTACCATTTTCCATCTGTAGAACATTTCACAACACAGGCAAGCTTTTCACTTTCATAAGGTCTTTTTTGAGTGTTGTAAAAAATCTGAATTTGTTCCATCATACTATTTAGCTCGGGTAGCTTATTTTGTATCTGGCATAAAAAATTGCCTGGTGAAATAATATGACAACATACAACATCAAACACAGAACCTGGTTTAAATTTGTACTCCTTATAGCATTCTACTCCATCTGTTTTCTCCAACATTTGCTCATATTTATTGGAAAGTATGTTATTCCATGGTGGGAAATTGCTAGCATTCCCTTTTGTCACAACGTGAGTATTCAGGTTTTTATTCTCATCAGTAGTTTTAGGTATCAGTACTTTGTTCTTCTGAATAGATGCTTTACTTAACATTTCTCTATTTTTATTTTTTTTTGAGCATTTTCGTTGAAAGCCCCTTACTGTTTTCTGAAACGGATCTTGTTTTACCTCCCAATATTCTGCACATCCAGCCTCAATCATAAGCCTGAGAACATCAGTTTGCTTGCAGCTATTCATACACTGCACATCGACAATATAATTCTCCTTTTGTTTTGCAATGACATGCAGTGTGATTGGTTTGTCAACCACAACTGTTTTAAAGAAATCTGTTTCTTTTTTAGTCCATATATCTTCAATTGGAAATGCATTAGCAAGTGTACAGGACATGGCTAATGCCGGTAATTCTTGAAGCTCTGGAAGCAAAATCTTCACATCAAACAGTGGCACTGTGTCAGTGTTCCCAAAATCTAAAAAGTAAACATCAACATTATTGTCTATGATTTGCCTAATGACAGCCCTATAAAAATGCTTATCCTTGCTATATCGGGCACAACATAGTCTTCCAGGCTCTGGGTTTTCTAGTATTTTATCATTGACTTCATCTCCATCATACACATCTGCAACTCTCTTCATTAAAGCTTCAAACTCATCTAAGAAATCATTTGTTTGTACCCAGAAATTTGATGGATTCAAAACATAAACTGCAGAAGCAACACAAACTGAACTTATTTTCATTTCTGCTCTTTTGTAAGGAATTGTTAAAGGGGAACACAGTAAACAAGTATCCTTTTGATCTGAAGGATAAGTTGATTGTTGAGTAGTATTGTAAATTTTCTCTGCCAAGTTCACCCTAGAATTTTGTACATTCCCACTTGTACAAGAGACATCCGTGTTGTATTTTGGATCCACATCATTTTCCCTAGTTAGCTTTTCACTTGTCTGTGTCAATGCACATTTACGTAATGTAACATAATATATGTGTTCTTTACTATTGAACCGATCTATGTGGGCCAAAATAGTCTGTTGTGTTAATAGGATTTCTTTAAATTCTTCTAGCTGAGCATTTCTTTCCATTTCATCTTGGTCACTAAGACATGAGAGAGCACAAGGAAATGAAAACATAGGTACTGAAATAAATTCTGGTGGAAGCTTCAAAATATAATCAGAAGACACAGCTTCATAGTTGCCAAAATCCATAAACCAAATCTTCACTTTGTCAGAAAGAAGCTGCTGTATTACACCTCTCTGCCACTGACCGTTTTTTTGTCTAGCTGCACAAAGGGCTCCAAAACTGTCACAAGATGGAAGTTTTACTCTGCTAATAGAATCATAATAGGAAAACATGTCTCTTATCAATGTATCCAGCTGTATCTGTTGTCGAAGTAATTGGCAATAAAACTTACTGGGGCTAACTGCTACTGATATTTTTACTTTTTCTGCAGCACCAACAGATAAAATTGGTTGAAGATTTCTCAGAACTGGTGGAATATTTGGTTGAACTCCAGCATCAGAAAATAGAGTACCTGTCCTTGTACATTTCTGTTGCGGTAGATCCGGCATTTGTTTACAAAGCGACTCATGTGGAAATGCAGTTAACATTTCAACAATTAGACGGAAAGTATCTACATCAACAAGTTTTCCTATTCTGAATTCAACCACATCAGTAGCAATTTTGGGCACATGAAGAAGAAACATTTGGTTTGGCAGAGTGGCTTGTATATGACCTTTAATCTGCAAGCCTATCAAAGATGAAAAATAATTAAAAGCTTTGGCAGTCCATTTTTCTTCAATCGGAAGGACATTTGCAAAAATCCCATAAACCATCTTTGGAGGAAGCTGAAACAATTCATCAATGGGAGATGCAAGGTGAGTTTCATGCACTGCCAGTATTTTCCCATTGTCCATAAAATGTACATCATAGGTATCATGTCTTTTTTTTATTACTTTTCCTCTGTACCATTCTCCACACTCTGACTCTTTGACTAAACAGAATTCACCAACTGCAACAGAAACTTTCACTTTTGGTACTTGCTGTATTTCTTTTTGCAATATATGATAATCAAGCTCACATTCTGTGTTAAATTGTCCTTGAAATTTTACAAGGACTTCTTTTCGATGGTAGTATACATTAGTTACCTTCACATCAACATCTAGAAATTTTGTTGATGAAGATGAATCCATCCCACCTGAAACAACAGTATAAAATTTAACATTGTTAGATGTTTATTTTTCATTTTAACATAACTTGTTTATAAACAATTTTGATTATATTGACACAATCATATGTAATAGAGATGTTACAATCACTTTTATTATTACCTAAAGAGATAGTTCTGTTGTACACTAAAATATGCTGAACTTCAGACTGACAGATTTTAAAATATTAATAACTTGAATTATTTAATAGAATATGAACAAGCTGTATGCTTGGGCATCCCTTCCCTTATCTCATGCTTTTAGTCCAACATTACCAATATAGGTTCTCCTTAATTAGATTAAGTTGTGACACTAAATTAGAAATGGGAACATTTCAGGAGAAAAAGCAGAAAGAATATTACAGGGTGCATTCACACAGCGTACTTTTATAAATCAGGTACAGCCTGATAATAATTATATAATGCAGCTATTGTTACTTTTAGGCCATAATTTGCAGAACAAGCCACAATGTAAGGTCCACACAACACAGAGTTAAATATACCATAATAAAATAGGCCAGATTGTGATATGCCAGTTCAGCTAGCAACAAACTAACTTCGCAATTATACTTGGCTGGACAATCTTTGTGAATGCATTCATGCATTAAATATTAGTTTAGTACAGATAATCCTCAATTTACGACCACAATTGAGTCCACAATTTATGTTGTTAAGTGAGAAATGTTTTACTGAGTTTTGCCCCATTTTATGACTTTTCTTGCCACATTTGTTAAATGAATCACTGCAGTTGTTAAATTAATAAAATGGTTGTTAAGTGAATCTGGTTTCCCCATTGACTTTGCTTGCGAGAAGGTCACAAAACGGTATTACATGACTCTGGGACATTGCAGCCATCATAAATGAGAGTC
>JANHFM010002911.1:18578-28689 GCA_032468115.1 Grayia smithii
ATTCCTTGTATATGCCTGCTTATTAGGGCTTTTGCCCCCCCCCCAGCGGCATTTTTACAAAGTCAGCTTATTGCCCCAAACAATCTGGGTCCTCAGTTTACCTACCTCGAAAGGATGGAAGGCTGAATCAACCTTGAGCCTGGTGATATTCGAACCAGCACTAATTGCAGGCAGATGGAGCTAAGTGGAACCACTTTACAGTGCATTAGCTAAGTGTGCCACCGAGGCTCTTCCACAACATCTACTTGATGTTGTGATCTTGGAACCATTTCAATAACTGAAGTATTATTTTCCTTTTCTGTATACCATACTTTTAACTGTCTAATCATTATTTAAACAGAAATGACAATCTCCCAGGTTCAAGTACAGGACGGAAAAACCTGAGACCATCAAGTTCACAGCTACCCTCACCATTAGTAATGGTGTTTGAAGATGTTGCAAGCTGTAGTTCAGCCATATATCTGAATTTCTCCATCTATGGTAGATTACAACTATAATAAATGTATATGTATACTATGCTTATAAAGCAAAAGATGCCTCCAGTGAATTTACTTAATACATTTTTATTTCATATCCACCCTCACAACCCCCTTCAAAAGTTGAGGATAGTTTCTACATTAATTGTATCTTCAGAAAAATACTGTGAAGCATATAAAGCAAAGTTCATCATCTGTGGAATTCTTCATGGTTAAATGAAATTTGAACCTGTTATCTCTGGCACTAGTCCAAAATTCAAGCACTGTATTTCACTGTTTTGCTTTTTTGAACCAGAACATCAGGTAAGTTGTTGTTTTCAGTATCTTGTATTAATTAGTTAATAGAATTCTATTGTAACTCACCTATGCAATCACTATCTGTAAAACCGAAGATTCCTTTCACTTGGTTGAATGTCACATGCTTTTGAACTTTAACAATATTTTCATAAAAGCCTGCGCTTGTCCTGGGAAAAGGGTAGAGAAATCAAAATCTCAAATCTCAACACAGAGAAGACTGTGTTCTTGAGAATGCTCATAGTCAATATTGCAATCAGGCATGAGGAAACATAGATGTTTAATATATTGTATTCAGAATTAAGTTTAAATAAAATGTAAGCTACTTTAGTTTTTCACGAAGCATTTCCAAATTATTTTATTATAGATTTCACTTTATTAAAAAGGTACTTATCAGCTTATACAGATTTATTATGTTTCATACTGTATTTAAGCCACAAATAACTGTCATACTTTTTCGTTCTATTTTTTCCATAGGATAAAGGATCACAAATTGATTACAACAACCAAAGTTGTTTCAGTTTTCATCCTCCAAAGCTACTAATGATCACAAGATATTAGCAGAACTGATTCTGCTGTGTTCATCAGGTCAATGAAGCCTGGCAAAGGGCACTCCAGGAATTGGGCCAGGTCAGCTCAAAAGAGTTTAATATATTACACCTTCTAAGTTTGCAATCCTAGAATATTAAAACTCTGTAGAAAACCACAAGATGATTTTTCAGAGCCTACCAAACACTATACACAGCACAATTTAAGAACTTTTTTCTTTGAATAAAATATTGTTTCTTCTAAAACTGAAAGAATTTCAAGTATTGCTGTAGCTCTATTTATTCCCCTTAATGCACTAAAATGCAAGAATTACATTCCAGCCATGAAATTTGAATCTCTTCAAATGATTTGTTAGTATGATAAAGAAATAGAGTTATCATACTTTTGATGGCAATAACTCAAAACAGAATTATTCTATAGAAGAATACTCTTTATGATGGCTTTTATTTCAAAAAGCTTTTTTAAGCAGCGTTCTTTCTAAAACTGACACATGCCATCTTATGTATTAGATTTCCTGAAAGAAAATTGGTTAAAGAAGCAACAGTGAACTGTGTTAAGGTTGCTGGATAGTTTAGCATTACCTCAAAATGACAAATTTTGGACATTCAATTATCAAAAAATGAGATACTTACCCCATATAAGAGAAATCAGAAAAGATAAAAGTTTTATTAATGTCAAATCCACAGGCTATTATATCCTTGATGTTTTCTATAGCATACTGGTAGGCTTTCTCAATGGTCAGATCTTTCCACAAGTATTTCTCATCATCAGTCATTTGTATGACTAATGGAACATTAAATGTTTCTTGTAACCACCTAGTAAGAAACAAAACAAGTTTATACAAAACAAGTGTTTCAAGTAACTTTTAGTTAAATTATGTGATATGCAAACGACAAGTTAATAAACTTATTCACAGTCACTTGTGTAGCCTTTGGACAAATATTTTCTCAGTCAACAACATTTATTTGAGCATACACACCTGCCTACGAATATGCTAATAATGTGGTAATGCATATATAGCTATTTTGCAAGCAAAATACATGTATATGATAAATTGTGGAAGCAGTTTATCTTGTAACTGATATGTATAACAAGCCATGTTGACATCAAAATGATACATGTATCTTTTATCACAGTGTAAATGATATGGTTACATAATTATCTTATGACATTTGAAGCAAGTACATTAGACATGTCATTTAGGTGATGATGCCATGACAAACAAATATTCATTTTCCTGTCCAGTCCTTGGAGATGTTCATACTTCTTTGAAATGATAGTACCCTCTTCCTGCATAGTAGTGGCTTTCATCTTAAAATACAAATCAATTTAGTAATGTCAATTAGTTTATTTCTATGAATAATACTGTACATTACTGAAACATTTTCTTCACATCATATCAATATGTTGTACCTTGAGTTCTAACTTTTGATTTTATTATGCTTAATTGTGCATGTAATTTTCCTACAGCAGCAATTATTTTGGACAACTTATGCAATTACAGTCCTTAAGTTTGATATTCAGATTTTGGAAATCAAATATTTCATTTCCCCCCCTGCAGCATTAGACAAAACGTATGTCTCTAGATACCATATACCATACTTGGATCATGCTGTGACAGATATTAATAAATACTTTGCCTTGCCTATGTGAAACAACAAGCTGCCTGAACAATCTCAAATAATAATTATCCCTCTTATCTCCAATCCTTAAATGAAACCTGTTGGTTTCAAACTGATGCCTAATAGAGTACCTGGCTGATTTCTGGAATAAGGCAGCACCTGACAGGAGTGCTCTTGAGCAGCCTTTGTGGGAGCCCTTGATTAGATCGGATTATCATTATATTAACTAAATTTTGGATTAATAGATTTTGAATTCTACAATACTGACACCTTGTAAATCTTTCAAGTACCTCTGGAAATGGAGCACTATATAAACTGAAGCCAAAATTGAATGCAAATATTTTTAATGAACAGAAACATGTATGCATTAAAAATATTTGCATCCAATTTTGGGTGATTTCCCCTTCCCACAACAGTACCTTATATACAGCACAGTTCAGGAGAGTATACTAAAGTTCAAGACTTGTTTCCAGAAGAGACAACAACAAAGAAATGATACTTCTGTAAACTTTTCTGTATATTGATCTCAACCTCCATGTCCTAATTTCAGATTTCAGCAATTAGCATAATGTAAACATCTACCACTGAAATTAACTACTTTTAAAATAAGAAAGCATTTAATAAAAAAAAAACTTAGCAGAATTACTTACTTTGTAAACATAAATGGGATAAGGTGCCCAACATGCATTGTCTCAGATGAGGGACCTCTGCCTGTATAAAGGTAAAATGGCTTCTTCTGTTCATAGGCATCAAGAATTTGGTTCATATCTCTGGAAGAAAGTGAGGAAACATTGTATGCCTTTTGAGGAAACTCCCAGTCATATAAAGATAAATGAGAGCAGCATGAACACATTTTAGTGATTATTTTGTATTTTAAAAAATACTATGCCATAATTTATATCATGTGACAACATTTTAGATTTGAAATACAAGGAATGTAGGACCACTGTTTCCATTTCATGCTCCAAGTTTTAGTTTTCTTTCATAGGGATGCTTGTAGAATAGTACTCAAAATATTAAGATGAATGAAAGAGGCATTTAGAAAGGATATTTTGTTTGATTTAAATAAGCTAGTGATAAAACTTACCTATGAGAAAAGAAAATACCTCGCCGTAGAAAATGATGTGGTTTCTGACCTGTAATTCTCTCTATTCTATTGATGAGGTCTTTATCAATTTTGCTACTGCCAAATCGAACTGAAAACAACAGAAATAGAGGCTAAATTATATACATAATGAATAAATTAATGAACAGTACATCATAGAGCCCCATTCCTCAGAAAATAAATGGGAAAATAGTTGAAATATTTTAAAAAGGTTGTACCACGTGTAAATGATGAACACATAGGAGAACTACACTCGATCTCAAATGAAAGATCAAAAAGTGATAATTACCTTCATAATTCAGAAAAATTTAATCCTCATGTCTGAATATACAGTATATCCTAAGATTTATGATGTAAAATCTACTGAATACAATGCATATTTTGCTTTTTGAAGGATCAGTTAAACTTTACAGCAGCTGTATTATTTGGTTTCAGTCCTTAAATAGTAACTTAAAAATGGGCTATTAATGTTACTTATCTCCATTCCATTGACACTGTCACATCCCATGGCTTTTAGAATCTAAAATAATCGTGATTTTAAAAATTCTGAACTGAAAAAAACATTCCTACACTGCTGCCCATAAAAGTAGGGACTTAAAAAGGAAAGGAAACTTAATAAGGCTTCTTTGGGAATCTTGAATATTAAAGAAACATAGTAGATGAATAAGGTCAAGGGTCAATGAATTCTAGCATCTTAACCATGACACATTCATGAAATCCCACCTGCAGAACTAGAAGTTAGTGTCCTATCTGGCAGATAATATTTTATGAAAAATTCTATTTGAAAATGAAGAACCAATTTTTACAACTTCAAGTCTGTGGGAAAAATAGGGCAGTGCCTAAAGAGCATCCTTAGAGAGTCTTTGTAAGTGTGCTGTATTTCAAACAACATCCCCACTCCCATTGTATTCTGCTAACTCATTTAATCTTAATTTATATTAATATTTAATGTTTCAACTTTTTAATATTCTGTACTTTTGCTTTAAGAATGTTGTAAGCCACTCAGACAGTGACCTGGGTGGCATATAAAAGTAATAAACAAACAAATATGTATTTTAAAGACAATAGAACCCCACACACCTATAAGTTTATCATAATCCACTCCTTTTGCATTGGATGTCTGCACTGTCCAGGGGTCCACAAAATCATCCTCTTCAATGTTGTCTGGACTGTTACTGACTGGAGTGAAATCTGTTGGAGGAGAATCTGCTTTATATTCTTGACCTATTGCTGTTTTATAGGTTACTTTTAATGACAGCAACAACTTAACTGCAGCATCAATTTCATCCTGGGAATAAAATAATAAAAAAATGTAAAGCATTCAAATCAATTAAGTTTAGAGACGCTGAACCTAGCAACTATATACATATATGCATATTCAATGTTCTCAACATCTAGCATGCACAGACGTTACAGCGCGAAGACAAAAATCTGCATGGAAATGAAATAGCTGGTTCTCAAAAAAAGAAAAAAAAGCAAAGGAAAATTCTCAAAACCACAACTACAGCCAAACAATATGCTTATGTAATGTTGAGCACGTCATTCAAGGCCTCTATTGCACTTTTTCCACTTGCAAAACAGGTACAAATATTTATCTATTTCATATGGGTACAGTGGAACCAAAAAGGAAAGGTTATTATAAATATTCCATTTAAGATTTTGGCGAGCTTACTCCAACTAGAACCAAATTGCTTCACTTGCTTATCGTGTCTTCCTTCAAAATCCAAGTATTTTTACAGAATATTTTATTTATATAATTTATATGGCTGCCTGTCTCACAATATGATGCCTAACTCACTATATAGTGTACAAAGATTAAAAAACCAGCAGGGAAAAACATTAGTTCAGGATGGTAAATGATTCATTCTAATCCTAAAATCACCTCAGTAACAAAACTTGCCTAACCTCCAGGCCTGAAAGTCTGAGGAAACAAGTCTTCAGTGACTCACAAAAGGCTAATAGGATCCAGAATCTCTTGGGGGGATACTGTTCCACAAGACAGGCTGTGTTACAGAGAAGACATGATTTCTAGAGCCAATAAGGTGACATTGTTTAATAGAGGTCACCGGGATATGTCCTTTTTGCGAAATCCAGAGAGGTGAGCAGAAACAGTGGGAAAAAGGCAGCCCTGTACTTGATTTATTTATTTATTTATTTAATTGTATTTATATGCTGCCCTTCTCCCGTAGGACTTGGGGTGGCTCACAATGTGAAACAACAATAAATAATCTAATAAAACCATATAGAATAAATAGAATATAAATATAAATATAAAACGGTAAAATTTAAAATAGATTAAAAATACAATAAAACAATCCAACCCCATCAGCCGATTTTGTCAAAGAGCCAAGTGTTCAGATTTAGGCTTAACCTTTATCAAGAACAGCTGCTTTTGTAATCACCCAAGAAGAAAATCTGCCCTTGAGACTCTGTTTATCATATCTGTGGAGTCCTTGGTGTTCTCTGAGTTTGGACATTATCACTTAGGGGTATACTCACTTTTGCTGCCAGCAATTTAGACATTAATGGCTGTGTGTTGCATTGTTTTGAGGGGACAGCACGTTTATACTGTTATACAAGCTGTATACTCACTACTTTACATTGCAGCAAAGTGTCATTTCTTCAGTGTTGTCTCATGAAAAGATATACTTAAATATTTACAATATGTGAGGGGGTGTACTCACTTCTGTAATATACTGTATACACACACACACTTCAACTAACAAAGTATTGCCTTACCTTTGGTGCTTTCTTGGATTTTAGTGATCTGACATTTTCTCCTTGTGCAGCTATTTGTTCAAACAGTTCAAGAGGCTTAAGAGAGCAAAAGCTTCCATTTGGAATATCTGCCATTTTAAGGGGTGTAGCAAGTCTTCTATTTTTAACTTAAAGTGAGTCGTATAATATTTAATCCAGAAACTTCAAAACATCAAGCTTGGAGAATTCTATAAGACAAATAATAAATATTAGTGTCTGTCTCTATCTATCCATCTATCTAATTATCAATCTATGAATTACATTATCCTTATGTAATGTAGTTTTCAGGTAACCCTTGACTTACGATCACAATTGGGACCGAAACTTTCATTGCTAAGTAAAGCAATTAAGTAAGTCATGCTTGATTTTATGATCTTTTTTGCTACAGCTCTTAAGTCAATCACTGTGATTAAATGAAGGATATGGTCATTAAGTAAAACTGGCTTCCTCCATTGACTTTGCTTGTTGGTTGGGAAGGTCACAAATGGTGATAACGTGTCCTTGGAACACTGCAACAATCCATGCCAGTTGCTAAGCCTTGAATTTTGATTACGTGATTGGTGGAGGCATTGCAATAATCGTAAGGACTGGTTGTATATTACCTTTTTCAGCAGTGTTGTAGCTTTGAATAGTTGCCAAAAAAGGATTATAAGTCAAGGGCAATTTGTAGTCATTAATAAGATTAGTAGCCCAATTACTAGTAAATGTACTTCTTTTAAAACAACGATACTGTTACAGTATAGGCAATTGTACTGTAACCAATGTCAGGAAGCAATTACATTTTCAAAACTTGTTAGCTAAGATATATATTCCACAGCTTTTTTTGCTCTGTCTTCATATGAAGTAGTCAATCCTATTTCAGACATCATTTGACATTGACAGCCTATCATATTCAAAATTAATTGGGGTTGTCTGAGCCACATATTCTTGAGCATAAACTAGAGAGGTCATAACTAATTCCCTACTTTAATATGAGTAAATAACCTTTTCTATAATGCCTTTTAACTATTTTTTGAGCTTTGATACACTATATAATTGCCTTTCCTCCAACTCAATGACTATATTTCTTGAAAAGTACACCAATTTTAACTTTGTGTTATGGCTTTGGTACAGCATCATTGTACTAAATCAATTCAACTGTTGTATCAATCCAAAATTGTTATTTGGATTTGAGGACTAGTTCTCCAAGATTTGACCATCAGGGCATACATCATCCCAGTGGTGAAATCCAATTTTTTTTACTACTGGTTCTGTGGGCGTGGCTTGGTGGGCATGGTATGGTTTAGTGGGCATGGCAGGGGAAGGATACTGCAAAATCTCCATTCCCACCCCACTCTGGGGCCAGCCAGAAGTGGTATTTGCCAGTTCTCCAAACTAATCAAAATTTCCACTACTGGTTCTCCAGAACCTGTCAGAACCTGCTGCATTTCATCCCTGCATCATCCTCACATGGCCCCAATTACAACTCCAAACCATCAAGTTTATAGATAATGAGGAAGTTGAGTTTAGAGAGTTCCATCCTGTCAGTTTACTTCATAAAGCCTGGGCTGAAAATTACCTGCTCTAAAAAGAGCAGCTTCCCATATTCCCTTTCTGCACCTGGACTGCATCAGTGTCTACCAGCATAGAAACACAGGCAACAAACACATCTTTTAAAAAGGAGAAGAAGGAACCAAATCGTACCCCGAATATGAAAATTACATCTGCAAAGATCTCATTAGACAATGTTAGGCAAGGGTTCAGTTTCAGCTGAATCTGCAATATGGGTGGAACAGTCGTGGCATCTTTTACAGGGCCATTGTATGCATTTCAACGAGAAACCTTGAAAAGTCCTTTAAATATTGAAATCTTAATGATCAACCTCCTGGTCAGGGTGGCCTAGTATTCACTCAAGGGCTGATTTTCAGGACAGCAAAAAAGATACATACAACGCCTATCACCGAACTCAGAAAGTCAGGCTGAAGAAGCAGGTTTTTCTTTCCAACCCCAGATTCAGTTCTTCTTTCTCTCCTTCTCTCTTTTCCCCTCCTCCAAAGATCTCCCTTTCTTTTCCTTCCACCCCCCCCCCAGCCGACTTTTCAAGATAGCTCCCCGCTCTGCCACCTTCCACCTGCCTTTTACCTTACCTGTCCGCGGAATCCCCACTTCTTTCATCGGCCCTCCAGCAGGAGCAACCCCATTGCATCAGCTTAGAGCCACAGCTTGTGCGACGCTGATCGTCTTCCGATCAGGAAAGGCGTTCCTAGCCCGGAACTGAGGACAACGAGGAGGGGAGAAACCGGCAGCGCTTCGCCCTGCAAGCGCACTTCGGGAAGAGAGGCCAAACTCTCGTTAAAAAAAATAAAAAAAAATAAAATAAAAAAGAGCGCACAAACCAGGAAGAAAGACGGACGACGCGCATGAGAGTAAAACAGGAACGTTTGAGAGCCAGTCGAGTTTCCTAGGGGAGGCTTTCTTCGAGGAAAGGATGTGGCCGCGCTGCAGGGCGATCTAAAGCTGATGTCAGAGGAGGCTGCTCTCAGGTAGTGTTGCTGTAAAGTGGATCCCCCTTTAGGTCAATGGTTTGAGTGACTAGGTTCCCCCCCCCCCTCTTCCTTATTAGCTAAGAACCCGGCCAGCTCAGGATCTGTTTCAATGGCAACGGTTGCAGTTGGTGCTAATTAAGCTCCAGAGCGGTCTTTGCTTGTCCTAAGAGAGGAAATAAACGTACCGAAGCACGTTTTGTAAGAGCCTCTATTTCCTAAACAGCCTGGTCGGAGAGGACAGAGTCTCAGACTTGATTAGCAGTGGTTTGATTCTGTGTCCCCCACCCCACCTGCTAAATTGCCTAGTGTGAAAAGATGCAGGAGCTGGCTTCTCCTTGCCTTCCCCTGCTTCTACTTTCAGCCATGCCAAGTATAGTTGCTTTTTCAAGCACATCATCTACTTTTATGAAATGTCCTAAGTAGTTCTTGCTTGCCGTTGGTAATCTTTATCTAGCACATTCATTTATAACACAATAACAGAATTGGAAGGGACCTTGGAGGTCTTATAGTCTAACCCTCTGCTCAGGCAGGAAACCCTATACCAGTGGTTCTCAACCTGTGGGTTGGGACCCCTTTGGGGGTCGAACGACCCTTTTACAGGGGTCGCCTAAGACCATCGGAAAACACATATTTACGATGGTCTCAGGAACCGAGACACCGCTCCTCTATCCGTCTCCAGGCGAGTCTAATAGATCCTATTTCCAAATAGGCGCCATAGACTCTGATTTTCGTTAGATGTGGGCCATTGCGCTTGTGAGAAAGGTTGAGGAAACACCTGCCTTT
>JANHFM010002911.1:28789-38843 GCA_032468115.1 Grayia smithii
ACCATCGGAAAACACATATTTCCGATGATCTTAGGAACCGAGACACCACTCCTCTATCAGTATAGCTCAATATAAGGGGATGCAGGCTGGCACGATACAATTGAAAGCGAACTGAAGAGGAGGTGGTGGCAGGAGGAGGAGGTGAAGGCACCACGGTGGCAACAGCGGCAGCAGAAGCAGCATCAGGGACTCCTTGGGAAACAGCCAAATCCGCCGCCCCTTTTCCTGCCTCCTCACCTCCCTCCCTGCTGTGGAGACAGACCAGAGGGCAGCAGCACTGAGAAAAGGGAGCCGCGACCAACGTCTGCGTGTGCTGCGAGGGAGAGGAGGGGGAACTACAGAAGACTGTGTCGCTTTGGAGAAAGACATCCAGTGGGCGTCACCACAACATGAGGAACTGTATTAAAGGGTCATGGCATTAGAAAGGTTGAGAACCACTGCCCTATACCATTTCAGACAAATGGTTGTCCAATCTCTTCTTAAAAACCTCCAATGTTGGAGCATTCACAACTTCTGGAGGCAGGTCATTCCACTGATTAATTGTTCTAACTGTCAGGAAATTTCTCCTTAAGTTCTAAGTTGGTTCTCTCCTTGATTAGTTTCCATGCATTGCCTCTTGTCCTGCCTTCAGGTGCTTTGGAAAATAGGTTTATCCCCCTCTTTTTTGTGGCAGCCCGTTAGATATTGGAACATTGCTATCATGTCACTCCTTTTCATTAAACTAGACATAAGCAAATCCTGCAATTGTTCTTGGTATATTTTAGCCCCTAATCCCCTAATCATTTTTGTTGCTCTTCTCTGCACTCTTTGTAATGCTTAATCTATCTTTGAGCTCAAGAAAACAAAAGTATCACTTTTGCTGTCACCTGTGAATTCAGCTAAACATCCTTGTTAACATGATTGTCTTTTTAATATTTAATTTTTCATTTTCCATATTTACTTTCATAGTGAGCACTTCTAAATCCAAGTCATTTTGTAAGGATACAAGTAATATTGTCTCATATAGCAAATTGTTAATGTTTCAGTATTCTATTAGGCTAATTGGTTAGCCTTGAATCCACACTACTATATCTATTGATTATTGGTTCATTTAATTGAACATAGCCCTCTATGTGCTTTTTATAAAATCAGAAGTGCTGGCTCCATGACAGTTTTTTAATTCAGCAAATGAGTAAAATTATCTTAGTTGGGAAAAGGCAATATGTCAGCCAAATTAGTATTTTGACACTGACATTTTATTGATTATATAGTAACTCCAAGAGCTGCTTCTTGAGCTAGAGTTAACCAGCCATGTATGATCAGGGAGGGAGAAGCTTTTGATTCTTCTGCATTTTTGCAAAGTCAGATGCTGAAATGAGAAGGAGGTGCTGTTTTATACTAGCACTAAATTTATGGAGCAGTCTTTCTGTAGATGTTAGATTGTATTGTATGGTACAGGCTCTGTAAAGACAGAATTGTTCTAGATTATTATTTTTTGATTGATATTAATTCTCAATGGATATATACCTGTACCATACAATACAATCTAACATTTATATATATATATTTCATAGGGATTTTTGCTCAGGTTATTTTCTTATCATTAGATTCTTTTATCATAGCTATTTTAATATTTAATAACAGGTATTAAAGGTATTGTAACAGCCATTTTAATGTTTACTGTGGATATTAATGCCTAAATGCATTGTTACAGATGCTTATACCGTTGTTGATATTTATATTTGATTTTGACTGTAAGCTGAGTCCATGAAGATTGGACAGCAAATAACATGAATAATTTAATAATTATTTATTTAATATAATTAATTAAAATATACTAATTAAGAAATTAAAAGTACAAATATTGTTAAACTCTGGAAATAAATTATTGTAAGTAAGAAAGATATGAAACAGAATTATTTAAAGTGACTACTAGTATTTGTGCTTTCATTACAGAAATTACTCGTTGATGAGAATCCAAAGACGTACCGGTACATTTCAGGGTTTTTCTCCCCCATAGTTCACATAATGAGTTTTTCCCTTGTTGCTTATGATGATTCGGATTCTGAAGCAGAGACTGGGCGATCCGGAGATGTTATTAGCAGTGAAATCAATCTCACAGATTCTGCTGTGGATGTTGTTCAGCCCAGGGATGACTTAAATATTATTTCTGAGACAAAAGTCGAAACTGTGGAATACATGGGAAGCTCCAAAAAGAACATGTCTTATGAGGATATTTTTCAACAGCATCTACAACCTAATGAAAAGACTATAATAACAGCAGTACAACAGCAGTACAACAGAAATTGTACTTTGACAAAAACAAGGATTAAGTATACCCAACCCTTAAATCCTTTATTGGAACCTAAAATATCTTCTGAAAATGCAATTGCTCAGAAGAGGATGCGTAATGATGGAGATGTAACTATTCAAAAACTGAGACCATATGTTTCAAAAAAACTGCAACAGGAAAAAAAGGAATACCAAAAAGAGAGCGTATCTTCTTCAGTTAAATTTAGTACAGCTGAAGATAAAATGACAGTTAAAGTTTCCCAATATATTATGCCATATGTAGGATCAAAATATGCAGTTACTGAAATTCCAAAGAACTTGGTGTTTCACATGGCTGAGCATAGTGGACCAGTTAATGCAGTTCGCTGGTGTCCTCTACAGACGTGGAGCCATATGTTGCTTTCTGCCTCTATGGATAAGACTCTCAAGGTAACGTGTTGCAATATCAATGTCTTTAATTAACTATTATTTATATAATGATGGAAGCTCCCTCCAACCCTTTTTCTAAGATATATTAAACAAAACATAATCTGTACCAGGGGAGGGTTCTACTTACCTTTACTACTGGTTCTGATGATGCATGCGCTTTGCGCATGATCGGAGCGAGCGCGTGTGCCGAATGCACGCTCTGTGCATGCGCAGTAACTTTTTTTTGGAAAAAAACCTTGAAAAAAGCATTCTACGCATGTGCAGAGCGCGCATTCAGCAGAGAAGCGTAAGTACGGGCGCGCGGGTGGGTTCAGCTCCCGGTCACGGAGAACGGTTCGGTGACGTCACAGCATCACCGCTACCGGATCGCGCGAACCGGCCCAAACCGGGAGCAACCCACCACTGATCTGTACCTTGTCCATAACAGTCTTAATTAAAATTAAATTGTCTGCTGATGAATATTAATCTGTACATTTTGTGGTTGTGAAAAATACTGAACAGTGCAGTTTCAAGTTCTTGCTTATGGGTGAGTGGGAGAAACAAAATATCCATAACAATTGCAGGAGAGAATGCCTATCAGATATAGCCTCATGTGAACAGTGGGCAGTATCTCTCTTGCTTCCAAAGCTGCATTTGGGTTTTTGAGATACTGGGGGACATAGAGTCATGAAACAAGTGCATATTTTTAATCCCTCACCAGATACAGGAAAAACATTTGAGGAATCAGCCTACACCCTTCTTCTGTGGTCAGTGTCATAGCTATTTTGTTTACAGTCAGGACATCATGTCTAGCTTAGTCCTTGAAGTTTTATACATTTTTACACAAAACAAATCCCACTGTTTCAAAACAGATAACTTCTGGCTAAGATAGCATTTATCCAGCAGAATCAATTCAGAAACAAGAGGACTCAGAAATAAAGTGAAGACTATGGGACTTATTAAGAAATTAATAGCTTGGACTTTAAAATCTTCTTCAGGCTCACAGTGTATTTGTTTATAATCTTCTTCTTGACCTCAGTATGCTTGATGTCGGCTTGAAGGATACCCAGATATTTGTAATGATCATCTTCATCCAGACTTTTAATTTTATTTCCATAGGCTATCTTGATTCCTTTGGTTTTCTCTATTTTCCTCCATTGATGGTAAAAGTGGCATATTTGTCCAAACTCCATTGGCTGTATATATGGACAGTGTTGAGCAGTGATTTACTTGAACAATGTTGTGATTTATTATTATTATTATTATTATTATTATTATTATTATGGTTGGTCGCATGGTCATCCAGATGTTTAGACTAGATTTGGCATTTTTATCCCCCTATTAATTATTCTTCTTATTTCAGTAATCAAGCCACTTCTTACTTCCTACTTTGTGGTCTAAAAACTTAATTGACAAGAAGTCTTGTTTCTAAATAAGAAATAAGTATGTTTCCTAATTTAAATGTGAGAGGCATATATTGCAATAAGTACATGAAAGATATGATAAAATGGTCTCTTGAATTCCTTTTTAAAAATGCAGATATGCAACTGGTACATTCAGACAATCAGGATTTAAAATTAGAAGGCCAATTTTCTTGCCAATAAGTCAAGGATTGAGAATTATTGGATAAAACACACACACACACACACACACACACACACAATGCATATAGTCATATAAATGTTGGAAAACTTCTGGATACTGGAACTTGAGTAATTCCTGTTTAATTGTTTTGTGGAATAACTATTGTATAGGTTTTTTAGTTTTTTAAAAAGTGATTAATACTGTTACTTTTGTTCTTACTGTTGTCCTGTAACTTTAAAGCCAGTAGAGGGCACAGTTAGATTAAATATAAATGTTGCAGGACTAGAATCCTAACTGCAATTTGCTTCTCAGCTTGGTCTCTCATTGCAAAAAGGCTACTTTGTAATAGACAGCAACATACTGTTTAAGGTCATTATTGCATTTAATCTGGGAAGGAATTTTAGTTATTTAAAACGATTGCAAGGATCAAAAATATGTTTATTTTTCTGTCTCGTTTTCTAAATGTAGTTTTCCTAAATTCATTTGTACTAATGAAGTTTAGTACAAGTATTCTTTGAGTTGCGACCACAATTGAGCCCAAAATTCATGTTGCTAAATGAAACATTTGTTACGTGAGTTCCCCCCATTTTATGAATTTTCTTGCCACTTGTTGTTAAGTGAATCATTGCATTTGTTAAGTTAGCAATGGGATGCTGCAAACGGTTGTAAGTGTGAAAAATGGTCATAGGGCACTTTTTCAAGTGCCATTGTAACTTTGAACAATCACTAACTGAACTGTTGTAAATTGAGGACTACTTGTAGTTTCAAACCCTATGTTTCAAACTACAGCTCGAGAGAGAAGGAGTAAAGAACTTTGTGAACTCAACACAGCATTCTGCTTCTTCACTGAGGACTAGGTAATCTTAAATAATCTTGTGGATTAATTCTTGTGAATGTGGATGAAAGATGGCACTGATAATTCTTATTAAAAATGGTTTGGTGTGGTGTCCAAACTGGACCTTTGTCTACTATTCTGATGTGTTTTCAGACAAATATCTAAACCAGAAATCTGGCTGGGGAATTCTGGCAGTTGAACACAACATTTTAATGTTGTCAAGGTTGAGAAACACTACTCTAAGCTAACAGAAGGATGACTGATATCTGTACATTTTAAACAAGGCATATTTTAACTGTCTTCCGTAGATATGGTTTGGGTGATTCACAGAATATAACAGCATAAAACCCCCGACAATAGTACTAAAAGTATTCATTCATTAAATTTAATGAATTTAAACATCTGCCCAGTAGAGCAAGTCTGGGTAACATCAACAGTAAATAACATCAACAGCAAAAATAAACTATTATTATACTGTATACAACAAATACATTCCAAAGTCTGAATGAGCAACATTTACAAATAGCAGCAAAAGTGCTGGATAGATTTCTCTGAAGAGGTTGTTTGATAATCAGAATCTTTTTATCCTAGTTAGCATCAGAAAAAGGTTCTGTATCGATAATTTCAGGTATCAAATATGCTTAGGAAGTCTCATTTGGGCATCTTGGTTGGTTTAAATAAAGATAAAAATCTAAAATTCACCTTCATTCATGATAAAATAACTTTGAAGTCATTTCTTCTCTCTGCCATTGTGCTATGGCCAAAGTTCTTCTTTTCCTATCTTTTCCCTTGTTTTTCTACTCCACTTTATAGCCCTGCATTGCTTACTTTATTAAATTGGAAATATTGGCCAATATTTCCCAAGATTTTACTTGATCCAAGGTAGTGAATACAGAAGTGACGGGTAAGCTGTAAACCATATGTGCCCTTCAATTGCCTGAACTTTTCTCATCAATTTCCCCATTATCAGCAGCATTTTGGCTGCCCTTGTTGTGGTGGAAAGATAATAGCTAATGTTGACCCTTTTAGCACTCCCAACTCTGTAACAGGTTTGGGTTTTTAGTAGGCTGCTGAATAGTTGTTTAGTGAGATACAGAGAATCTGTCAAAATAATTAGGAGCTGTATTGCATAACTCAGCAGAACTTTTCTCAAGATCTCAGGAAGTAATGGGGTTGAAGTCTCTCTTCCTCGTCCCTGTGATTTTGACTAAGATAATTGATTCTCTCCTGAGACATCTTGATAAGGACTGGTCTGTCTTCAGTTCAACTTCCCCTAAGTCCGTGATGGTGAACCTATGGCACTTGTGCCAGAGGTGGTACACAGAGCCCACTCTGTGGGCATGAGCACCGTCGCCAGCTGCTCTTCTGATTTCCAGCACATGCATGCGCGCTGGCCAGCTGATCTTCGGGTTTCCAGCACTCCAGCATGTGCAAAGACCAGCTGGCCAGCATGTATGCGTGTATTGGAAACCAGAAGACCAGGTGGCCGGCCCATATATGTGACCAGCCAGCTGGTCTCTGAGTTTCCAGGGCTCCAGCACATGCACATGTGTGCGCACACATTCCAGTTTGGGCACTTGGTGCCGAAAAGTTTCGCCGCCTTTTGCCTAAGTAGTGACCTTAGTACAGCCCAAATCATTGAATAGGGAATGTGTTTGTGTGTACGATAGATATGTTGTCTCTATGAACTATTTTGTTTTGTGTGGGTAATAGAATGAAACAGAATATCTAACCATATTTACCCAATTGATGTACGTTTAGGGAGAACCGAATTTAACTTCTCACAATATTCATCTTGCTGGACACTTTAAAGAAAAAATGCAGAATATAATTATAATAAAATTATTATTAAATATAATATCTATTATAAATCTTATTATATTTAATAATTTAATATTATTAAATATTATATGGCACAGTGGTTAGAATGCAATACTGCAGGGTAACTCACTGTTCACTCCAGGAGTTTGATTCTGAGTGGCTCAAGGTCGACTCAGCCTTCCATTCTTTCAAGGTTGGTAAAATGAGGACCTAGATTATTAGGGGAAATATGATAACATTGTAAACCACTCAGAGAGGGCTGTAAAGCACTGTGAAACAACATATAAGTCTTAAGTGCTATTGCTATTACTTACTATTATTGGTTCAAAAAATTGTTTCTTGTATTTATTTCATTTATATAATCATTATCCAGGAGTTATGATGTTTAGCTACTATGTACTGCTGTACAGTACTTTTTATTTCTTCCGATTCTAAGTTCATTTAACCTAAAATTATTGGAAAGTTAGACTTCTTCCTATTTTTATTCATTATGAAAAATTACAAAGTATGTTTAGAAAAATTGTATATGTGGGAGAAAACTGCTCTTCCCCTTTCTTTGCATGCAATAAAATTAATGACAGAATAATTCTAAAGGAGAGCTCTTTCTAAAAATATTTTCTTTTTATCATTACTCTGAGAATAAGACATGGTTATTCATGTTCAGAAAGCACATTTCCTTAGAGAAATATTCTGAGATTGAACAGCATAGTATAAAGAGTAATATATACAGTATATGATTGAGATCTATTAGTAAATCATGATTTATGAATGAGCTACTTACGATAAAGCACTTTGCATGTGGCAAAGTGCTTGAAAAGAAATTAATAATGCATAGATAGCTCAGGGTTACAGTTTTTATTTTATCATCTCTCTTCTTTTCTGATAGGAGAGGATGTTTGCCACCTTGGCGAATTAAATAAGAAAGGAATTATCTCATGCAGGAAGAAGTAAGGATTTTGTTCATTTTGTGGGTAAAGAAGGGAACCACTTTTTCTATTCTTAATGTGCAATCAAATGTTGAAGCAAAGTCTTCAGAGAAAAGTAAAAGGGTTATGAGGTTCTAAAAGTTGCAGCATATAAATTGATCCAGATGTCTGCATAATGAAAAGGGCCTCCAACTTTCTGCCCTGGATGAAGCACTAATATCATGCAGTATTTACATATTCTTGCAAGTCCTCCTTCCTCATCCTTACAGAGCTACATCAGAATTGTTCATACACACATATGCAGATCTTTGCTTATTTTCAAGCCTTTTGCTGCTTGGAACCTAAAGTGTTGTTGGTCCAAAGTCAAAATTATCTGCTTTTTGCACATCAAAGATTTCCTGGGTCTAGATCAGGGGTGAAATCCAGCAGGTTCTGACAGGTTCTGGAGAACCGGCAGAGGAAATTTTGAGCAGTTCGGAGAACCGGTAGCAGAAATGTTGAGTAGTTCAGAAAACCAGCAAATGCCACCTCTGGCTGGTCCCAGAGTGGGGAGGGAATGGGGATTTTGCAATATCCTTCCCCCAGGAGTGGGGAGGGAATGGGGATTTTGCAGTATCTTTCCCCTGGAGTGGGGAGGGAATGAAGATTTTGCAGTATCCTTCCCCTGCCACGCGCACCAAGCCATGCCCACAGAAACCGCTAGTAAAAAAAATTGGATTTCGCCATTGTTGTAAACCATAAATTGTTGTCTTGGTATTAATGCTAATATGAATTTCAGACAAGTCATCGTTTCCTTGATTATTTATTAGGTTGAGAGGCCACCTGGCTCCAGAATGGCCAGGAAGAGCCTACAGTTAAACAATAGAAAGCAATTAATATTTTTTTTCTTTGTGTGCAGACAAACCACATGCCCCGTACACAATGGAAGGCTTCCCCCAAACACCCTTCCCTAAGCCTGGGCAAGCAGCCAAGTTTTTAAAACCTTCTGGAACATCATCCGGGTGGGAGCTCCTCTGAACTTTTATCCCCCTGGTGCAAAGAAAAAATTAAAAAAAAAATGAGTGTGTTCGAAAAAGCTCTGTTAATTGGCTAGAAGGAGGGGGGAGGGAAACAAAACCCCCAGCTAGTTCGAAATTTGCAACAACAAAACTCTATCCATTAACTCCGGTGACTGCCTGTCATGTAGAGCCAGCAGCCAGCGAGAAAGATGTAAGAAACTGCATTTGCATCAAAAGAGTTTATCAGCGAAGCACAGGTAGTGTTTCAAACTTGACAGCAAGTACTTATTAATAATGCTATATTCCCACCTTTTCCTGCCACCATCCGCTTCTCCCGCCCCTGGTAAAATGTTAACTTTTCAAGTCTTTTAAAACACTATCCAGAGACTTAATGGGTTTTCAGTTTTTGAAAAGGGAAGGCAAGCTTGTTTTTAAATTAGTCGGTTTTGGCACTTTTCTCTGGAGCCCAGGGCATCTCTTTGCAAATCCAGCCTTTTCAAAAAAAAAAAAAGGGGGGGGGGCATTTGGGAGTACAGTGCTTGGTAGAATTATCACCTTGCTGCCAATAGCTTTGTCCTTGGTTAATTTTAATATTGCTTCATGCATATTGCTTGGGTTGTATGAGCCTTTGCAGGCAGAGCAGGCAGAAAACGGAGCTAGTTCGACTTTGCTGTAAAGCTTCGTTCGCAGAATCGTGCCAGCCTGAAAGGACAAAGTTCCCAACATCCCTTTTACAGCTTGATAACTTAGTAGAGCTCTTACTCTGCCCAGGATGGGGTCTCTTATCTGTCCATTCAATCTTGCTGTGACAATGTCGGGACCCCAAAAGCTTAGCACTTCGAAACAGCGCCTTTCCATGCATCCATGGTTCCTAAAGAAATATTTTTTTCTCAAAAATTGTGCCTGCTTCCAACAACGTGCCTCTCCCTTCCACGAAGAAATGAATGTAATCTAACCATCGTGAAATGGCTGATAATGAAATTGAACATGGATTATCATAACTTGAAAGAAATGATTAAGAGATACTGCTTCATTTTCAGTGATTACCAGGAATGGGGAAAGATATATTTCATAATGGATTTTGAGTAATTTTCCTGTTAGTTCCAGGATGAATGCAACTTGACAGCTGATGTAGTCTTGTTAAGATGCAGGTGACTTGACTTTCATCCTCCTCCTCCTCCTCCTCCTTCTCCCACTCCTACTCCATCTCC
>JANHFM010002911.1:56538-75506 GCA_032468115.1 Grayia smithii
ACAGCCATTTTTATGAAACTACTAATAACTAATAATAACTGGTTCCCAAATGCCAAACATATTGAAGACCAGAAATAGATTGAGGATTTCAACATTTTTGTCATTGCATTCTAGGTACTCAGGGCATGGTAGGGCCACAGATGTCAACATAATTTTTTAGAGTGCTAATCTGCTTGACCAAGAAGGACTGAATAATAGATTGGCAATATTTATAATTAACCTGATCGCTCTGCAGGCATCATATTGCATCTATCTCAAGGAGGCTGATGTGAAAAAATATACTATTGCTTGCCTTCCCTGAACGGGATATGAGATACCATCGCTGTGTTCCTACTGACTGACTATAAATAAATATGTCTCTGTGTCTGTTTTTATATCTTTATTGCTTTATAGCTTAAGATGATCCCATCCTTTTTTGTACTTTTTCCGAAATATCATTTTGACAATTCTACAATGTCACCTTTTATTCGGAGGAAAATAGAAAAGGGACTAAGTTGAAGATAGAATGGTTTAAGTTAAAAGATAACTCAAAGGAAATTGGAGTAAATGTTAGGGATAAAAGGATGCCACTATTGACAAGACAGAAGGGAATAGTTAAACTATCCCAGGACATTAGCTATCATTTTTTTTAAAAATATCCTTTTAATTTCATATTGCCTATAATAGTATAGACAAATGTTTGCTTGCAAATTATACTGTTACCTTATTCAAACATTTGAAACTTGTATGTCAGTTCTCTTTAAGTTTTTATCATTCTTTTTTGTGGGGTTGAAGATGTGACACAAAAGGGAACAATTAAAAGCAATCTTCAGTGAAAAAAAATAGATAAGACAACAATATAGGTTGTGTTCTGACTTACAGTTGTCAGGACAGTTGCACCCCATTTTATGACCTTTTTTGCCGTAGTTGTTAAGCAATTCACTACAGTTGTTAAGTGAATCATGCAGTTGTTAAACAAATCTGGTTTCCCCATTGACTTTATTTTTCAGAAGCCAGCTGGGAAGGTTACAGATGATAATTACATAATCCCAGTTGCAGGATACTGCAACTGTTATAAATGCAAGAAGTTACCAAGTGCCCAAATGTTAATAATGTGACCATGGGGATGCTACAACAGTTGTAAGTGTGAAAAGTGGTTATAAGCCACTTTTTTTCAGAGCTGTTGTAACTTTGAACTGTTACTAAACAAATGATTGTAAGTGAAGGATTAGCTGCATGTCATAAACCAATACTGTAAAGTAGAGGTTTATTTAAATTAAAACATTCGTTTTAAGAAATTGTAAAGACAATCTGATTCTGGAATAAATTTCAGGGGAAAAAGGTATATTTTCTGTGTTGTTTTAGACAACATGAAAGATCCTGGATAAAATGGCCCATAATAGCAAAACTTACTGTGGTGAATATTAAAGGATGTTTTTTCTATGGCAGCCAATAAAGCTTTCTGGCAGTACTCTTAATGCTTTTTGTCATTTTATCTTCTTGTATCTTCTTTGAACATAGAAACAAAAATTAGAATGAAAAGAATTGGAATCTTTCCTTTGCATTCCCCCTTTGGGTGCTGTTACACAATGACTTTAGAGGCAGTAGACAATAGGAATAGAAACTCTTCCTTTGAAAGGAAGAATCTGTGGTTCTGTTTTGAGATTGCTTCTGGCCACAACAGCTTTTGAACTTTTATTATAATCCCTGAAAAACATTTTCTGTCCTTAACAAAATAAGTTTCAAACATTCAGCTATTGCTGTATCACAGAATTGCCTAAAATCAAAAGTTCTTAGGAGACACTATTTTCTCCTTTACTAGATGTCACAGGAAGATCAGTAGTTTATCCTAATCTCTTCCTGGGCTACATTTAAACATGTGTCATTTAATTATTGAGGATAAGTTTCCTGATCCTCAGTCTTCCATTAATTAGTGTTGTCCCTGCATCCTCAAACTTAGTAATAGTGACAGGTAAATATTTCGTATTTTCAGGTTGAAGTCTCTGACAGTTAATTTTTTTGGGTAATTAATTTTTGGGTGATTAAGAGTATATAGGTAACTGGAAAGAGGAAACTAAAGCTTTTCAGATGGATATAAAGCCAAACTTTGATTCTCTTCTTATAATTTAGGCTTTGTCTTTATCTGTTCTCTCATCCTTTTCTATATATTGTACTTCTTGCAGAAGTATTTTCTTTTATTTACATTACAGTATTGAAACCTTCTGGATCATACTGTATTTTTTCTCCAGTTTACCTCTCTTGCCACAAAGGGCATGATTTCACAGCAATTTGTACTTCAGATCAGACCAAATTCCATACCTTATTTTGAATGCATGCATTTGGAGAAGATTTGGGTATAATTTCCTGTACTCCAATTCAGCTGTGCTGGACCAATAGTTTATTAGTCTACTATTCTACTCCAATAATAGCAAATGCCCACCAACAAGAGATGAGGTCAGTCAGTGAAATCTCCCACTAAGGTTCTGTAGCCATTGGTATTTAGAGACAAGCCTGGATAATATTATTTGCCACAAATTTAATTAATTGTAAGTATTTTTGTCTCTGATTACAATTTCTCTTGGTTGTACAGGAAGATTTAATTTTGTGATAGAGTCTCCAATTAAGTTACAAATCTGTTTGAGATCTGAAATGTAGATATAATGAGTATTTTTGATAGAAAAAATAACATTTAGCATTGGGGTAGAGTAAACTAAGTGTGGCAAAGATAGAGCCACAGTATGAGAGTGGACAAGAAATGAGGGAAGTTCGGAATATTTTTAAAATGGTAATATGCCAATTTTAGGAATTATATTACTTTTCAACAAGGTAGGAAAATTGTTAATATTTAGCAGTCATTGTCAAACTTGCCCACTGTTGAGCTAAAGTTGTGTAAGATTAATTAGAAGACAGCTATTGATTTTCCTGCAAACCAAGACTCTCTTTGAATGAATGAAATTAATGAAAACATATTTAAAATAGACTTAGGTTGGATATTGCTGAGTAGCTGGTTTCTATTGATGAAACAAGGATTTAGGCAAGAACTTACCACACCTCGGAGGAAATGACTTAAAATATATCCCTGGTTGAGCATTATAGTACTCAATTCAGTGGTGGGTTGCCCCCGGTTTGGTCCGGTTTGCGCGAATAGGTAGCGGTGACGCCGTGACGTCACCGAACCGGTTCGCAGCGACCCGGGCCGGGGCCCATCCGCGTGCCCAAACTTACCTTTTTTTTTGAAAACACCGAAATTAGCGTTCTGTGCATGCGCAGAGCACTTTTTTTGGCGATTTTTTGTGAAAAAAGTTTCTGCGCATGCGCGGTAGCGCGGTTTCGCTCGCACGAAGAGAACCGGTAGTGAAGGTGGGTAGAACCCACCCCTGACTAAATCCAGTGAAAAACAGCTGCTTTTGCTAGAGAACATGGCTTTCCCAAGTGAGGACAATTATATTAAATTCTTGGAGCACAATAAAACTGTAAAGGTTCTTAATACCTTAACACATGTTGATGAGGAGGATCAGAAACTCTGCAATTCTGTTTTCAAAATAAATAACCAGTTAAAATGTTTCATAGAAAGGACAGGTAAAGATTTTCTGTTTTTTTTCAAAACTTACTCATAACTGGAGTCTAAAATCTGTTATCCTTGATAATGAACAAGGATTCAGTGTTTATACCAGATGTAATTATTGAGAATAAAAACGTGTGATCCTGTCAGTGCACCTTGAATCACCAGGGAATAGTTTTATCATGTTATGAGGGAACAGAAGGAAGCATTACATCAAATTATTGTATATTGGAAAATGATTTCCATCTTACCCCTGTAAGCAGACTTTATAGAAAAACAAGATTTTGCTATAAACAAGGCATTCATAATACATATTATTCATCAAAATAGGAAAACAATGAAAATATTGTAAATGTATTTGCTTTCTCACTTTAAACTGCATATTAACATCATTAGTTTGATAAATATAATGGAACTGAGCAGAAGATAACATTCAAATCCACATAGCTGAATTTCCCGGGGCATTAATTTACAGCTCTAGAAGGGTTGTTTACAAAGCCGATTAGTATTAAGCCACAGGATTCTGTAAAGATTACCACATACAATTAAATTTAGAAAAGAATGTATCCATGGGAACAGCCAATGCCTTACTTGAGAGTATATGCAAATCCTCATTTGATTTAAGAGAAAAATTCAATGTCCCTCCCACACCATCTCTTAAATCAGTACAAAATAGATTTTAATCTATGGAGGTTTGCTGACAAATATATTGCATGTTTTATTGTTTTCTTAAAGACCTAACAATCAGAGAGGTCCAGTGGTTTCATTTAATGAGATAGTGACTGACTCTTATGGGAGACATTGCTGAACTGTTGTTCAATAGTGTACATGATGCTTATTTGCATAATTTATCTTAGTTAATTCTCTCAAATGTGCAATATTGCCTTGAACTGCAGTAACACAGTGGAAGACTGACTAAATCTATTTTCCACAGCACACTCATGTTCTATTTGTGCATGTTTCTGGTTGAAAAAGGAATGGAAATTCACAAGATCCTTCAGGGCAGATCCACGTTTTAATAGTTCCCCCCCTTATTTTCTCTGTGTTTTAAAATTATTCTGCATCTCCTTAATATCCTACTTACTTTAAGATTATTTTTGGTGCCTCATTTCTCCACTTCTGTCCTTACTCCCCTCTCCCCCCCCCTTGCCAACAAATTATTGTAAGATAACTATTGCCAGCCTGGTGCCTTCCTACAATGATGCCTGCTGGATGTTAAGGTCTTTAGTCCAACACATGTGAAGGAAACTAGGTAGGGTCCAGTGGTGGGTTGCCCCCGCTTCGGTCCGGTTCGTGCGAATAGGTAGCGGTGACGCTGTGACATCACTGAACCGGTTCTACGTGTCCCGGACTGCCGCACCCCCCGCATGCCCGTACTTATTGGTCTGCGTGCAGAGCGCGCTTGTGTGCATGCACAGGAAACTTTTTTTGATGTTTTTTTGTCAAAAAAAGCTTCTGCGCATGTGCAGGAGTGCCTGTCTGGCACGCGCGCGCACAAAGCGCACGCGTGCGCCAGACGCATGCTCCGTGCACCCTGGCCACGTGCAAAGCGCGTGCACCTTTAGAACCGGTAGGAGAGGTAAGTAGAACCCACCCCTGGTAGGGTCACAATATGCTAGTGTTATAATGTTATTTCAAAGAAGTCCATTTTATCTGTTGAATTGCAGTGTCTGCAAAGACAGTGCAGTACAATAATATCTATTTGCAAGCTGACACCTTTAAGAAATTTCTCAACTGTAATTTTGATTACAGAGCAGATAATTAAGCTTTCCATAACCATCCATACAACAGAATCTGTGACTACATTGAACACATTTCATCACTTTTTAAATCTGCGCTACTTCCTAAATTACTTTCTTTGAAATTCTGAATTATTTGTACTTAAACTTTTTTAGTGGCTGAGGTTTACTTTGCTATGAGTGAGAATCTTAATGTTCTTTTGTAGCCAGATCTGCTCTAGGATGTCATGTCTCTGTGTAATTTCTTTTAACTTCCAGATTGTCTTTCAAACTTGTAATCTCTGCATTTTTATAACTTCTATGATATCATTCCTGACTATGGGTTTTTTTTAATAGGTTGTTCAATGATATAATTCTAAGTAAAAAAAAAAAGTGTCCCCCTTTAATGGTATTTGCAAATGTGATAAATCAACCTTACTGTCTTTTGGACAGCTCTCTTGCTCATTCAGCTGAGTGGGGTTCTGGACTTCTGCCTTCAAATTCTTCTCTATAGCACTTCTCTATATGATCATGTTCTTGTTTTATATCTTTTGCTGCTATTGTTTTTTAATTTCTTTCTTTATGTTTAATTTGTATTTTTTTTATGCTGTTCCCCAAACAGTATAAAAGACCTCCATTAATAAACCTTTCTTCTGTATCAGTAATTTACACAACATTCCAATATGCAAGTTAACATGGTTTCAGCAATCGAATACCTATATATAAAGCATACTTTTGTACGCTATCTAGAATCACATTTTTGAGATAGGAGTTTGCTTCCTTGATACAATATTCCCCACAATATATCATAAACTATGTTTTTTTTACCAGCACTTACATGTCCTAAAAAATTCTATCCATTTCCTCATCTTTAGTAAACATCCTTTAAATTTACAGAATTTTTTGCCATTTATGCATAACTTCCAACTTTTCAGTCAAAGATCATGTAAAAACCATGCTCTTTTGGGTATTAATTTTTAGATCCTTCATATTGCATCTTAACACTAGCTAAAATTTGCTGTAAATCATTTGTTTTTAGCCAACAAAAAAGGCATCTGCTGCATTAAAAATACACTAAAGTTCCCATCCCTTGTCCCATCATTACAAGCACACATTTATAGAGCAATACATTTATTGTACTTAGCAATCAATCTTTATAGAAAATATGTCATACTTCAATCCTATTCACTTTATCATAAGCCTTCTCTAAATCAACACACAAACAATGAATGTCCTTTCTTCTATTCAAATATTAACAGTTTTTCTAAAAAACAAAAATTGGGTCTCTGCGCCTTCTGTCTGACATAATGCTGAGCAACATTTCTTAAATTTTATTCATTGTTATTTCTGATATGTTTTCGAGTGCTGAATAGTGCTGAATATGTTTCTTGGAACACTTAGCAAAGAAACCTCTTGTAGTTTTTGCTTTCATTCTATCAGTCCCTTATATCTGAAAAAATAATAACATTTTCCAATAGTAAGGAATAGGTGTAGTCTTTGTACATGTACATTAAAGAAGGTGTACAGCACTTCATAGTTTACACCCTTATTTTTACATTTTCCAGTTTTCCATCTATACCTTTGAGTTTATACTTTTTAAAATATTCTCATAACATTTAGTGCTTCCTTTTTATCATTTTTCTTGGATACTAGTTTTCACCCTTTAATGTATCATCTTGTAGATAAGAGGTTTAAAGTACATTCCATCATTTTCTCACTTCAGTTTCACCTCAAATCATTTCTTCACTTCTTTTTAATTCCATTCACTCTGCTGGACATTTTTGCTAGCCCTTTTCGCTTATTTTGAAATATATGAAGCTGTACCAAAACTGCTATCAAAGTCAGCTTTACATTATTCGCATTATATGCAAGCCAGGATCTCTAATCTAGAGATCATCTTGCAGGCCAATGTACTGTTCATTAGATCCTATCAACTTGGAAGTATATGCAGTGTATTTACTACCATACTTGCAATTTGGGGGTCCTTTTAGATGTATGACTTCTGCTCAAGGAGCAGGTAGCAGTCATGGCTAGGAGGGCCTTTGCACAGATTTGTCTGGTGTGCTAGTTGCATCTGTTTCTGATTTGGCAGGCCCTATTTACAGTCACTTGTTCCTTGGTCACCTCCAGATTGGAGCATTGCAATATACTCTACATGGGACTGCCCTTGAAGAGTACTCAAAAGCTTCAGCTGCTAGAGAATGCATTGGCCCAAACAGTGATGTACTTTCCTAGGGCAACATATGTTGCACCTCTGCTCCATTAGTTGCCAGTTTGCTTCTAGGTCCAATTCAAGGTGCTGTTTTTAGCATTTAAAGTCCTTCATGGCAATGGGATCTGATTGTCTGAGGAATCCACCTCCCTGGTTACATCAGCCTGCCTCATTAGATCTGGCAGAGTAAGCATGTTGTGTGTACCATTGGCCAGGGACCTTCATTTGATGGGACCCAGGAGACATGTCTTTTTTGTTGTAGCGCCTGCCTTATGGAACATTCATCTTTCTGAAATTAGACTAGCTCCTTTCTTTTTGCTATTCCTAAAAAGCCCTCAGGTCTCGAATATGTTCTCAGGCCTGGAGCTGGCAGGCAACCAGAGATCTGCTCAGATGGTTCCGTTGTTGAGATGGCCATTTATGTCCTCTCTCTCCTATATGTATTTCCATTTTTTATGATATTTATTAGTAAGGTTTTTGTATTGTATACTTTTTGTTTTTATTTTTCATTCTTATTGATTTTTATTTGCTGCCCAGAGTTGCCTTTGGTGAGATGGATGACTACAAACATTTAACTAATAAATAAATGTTAATCGATAAATACTATTATGCTCTTGAAAGCAGACCTCAAATCCACCTTCTTTAGGAAGTCTTTGACTTAAGTTCTTAGTTCTTGTGCTTTGATACAACTTAATATGTAAGAACACTTCCTTTAGACCAGTGGTGAAATCCAGATTTTTTTACTACCGGTTCTGTGGGTGTGGCTTGGTGGGTGTGGTATAGCTTGGTGGACATGGCTTGGTGGGCATGGCAAGGGAAGGATACTGCAAAATCTCCATTCCCTCCCTACTCCTGGGGGAAGGATATTACAAAATCTCCATTCTCACCCCACTCCTGGGGCCAGCCAGAGGTGGTATTTGCCGGTTCTCCAAACTAAAATTTCCCCAAACGGTTCTTTGAACTGCTCAAAATTTCCACTACTGGTCTTCTAGAACCTGTCAGAACCTGCTGGATTTCACCCCTGCTTTAGACTGTTTGCATTGACATCAGAATGTGTTCCAAATCTCAGTGTTCCTATTATTAGATAATAATAGAATTACTATCTAAGACTTCTTTTTTCCGGTTCCATGCTGATTTGCAGAGCAAAACTGCTATTTTCTTATGCAACATTGTAGTTCTGCAGAACTTTAGAGGGTAGTTGACTTTTCCATGGGTGGAAATCTTCTTTCACTCTGTCTCCTGACCCTGAACTTCAGCTTCCTGATTCTGGAATCTATAGATATGGTTTAGTATCTCTCTGTCCCTGCACCCTGTTTGTTGCCATAGCAGCATTCTACCATATCTATTGGTATTGCCGGCTACAAAGTGCTAACAAGTTATCAGTTCACTTTTGCAGCTTGATAGAGGATTTTAAATTTAAGAAAAAAAGGAAGCTGTGCATCTGAAAATGTTCTCCTCATAATAACCACTCCAATTTTTAATTTTTTTTTTTGTCAAATGATCATAGATGTGTGTACATGACATGAACTCAAAACACGTATGGGGCATTAACAATTTTACATGTCTTTTACATGAAGTGAGATTATTTTTGTGACTTTGTGATTTGTGTTAGTTTAGAGGCTTGGCAGTGGTTGAATAATTTCTGTTCTATATTTTTATCAGTCAGTTGAACGGGAACACTGTTTGGTTCATGGTGTACCTTGCATATCCTTTAACGTCAGACAGAATGATTGCAGATCAACTTTGAAAAGTTTTGGAGGAACTGAAGAGTAGAAACTATGGTTTTTCTTATTTTCCTTGTGTCAAATTTTAGATTATAAGATCCTCAGAAGATCAAAACAGTCCTGAACTATTTTGTAAATTGATAGTGTTTACAGAAATAAGAATAGAGGTGACAACATTCAAATAGAGTACCTCCTCTGAAATTCATTCATGTAAAATCCTTCTCTATTATTCAAAAGTCTTGTACCAAAGCCTTTAACAAATGCTCTCATATTTATTTTATCATTATAATTTTCCACTTGGCTTACAATATGGGAATACTATGTACACTAGTGTAAACTCTTTCAAAAAAAGTCAATCTTGATGTTCCTTCTGTTGTTATTTTAGGAACACAGCTTTTTAGCAGCAAGAATGAATTTCGAATCAGCACCCTGACATTTCATCCTCTTGATCCAAATGTTTTTCTTTGTGGAGGATTCAGTCCAGAAGTTAAAGCCTGGGATATAAGGTCTTCCAAGGTAAAAATAAAATTGAAAAACCAAAATTATTTGTACTTGCTTTTGATAACCATCCTGGAAATAATAAATGTATGTGGGTAGCTAATGATATTATTTTGGAGAGGATAATTGGCATTTTCTGTTGAAATAGCATGGGATCATGGTTTCTTTTCTATTATTTTTGCACTATGATGTAAAAGCAAACAGCTAATACATTCTCTCTAAAACAAAAACCGAATAAAGAAAAAAGTAGGAACATGTTTGATAAGTCTATTTTGTATTTAATTTCCTTGCTACTTACTGCTGTGCATATTCTGGCAGTTGTGATAGCTATTAAAAAGTAATTTTTACTCGTAGAAACTGATTTATTAGTAAGGCATCATTTGCTGAAATAAGCAGCAATTTATGAGTTTTTGAAACTGTCTGCCAGAGGTTTTTTTTCCCCGTTTTTTTGTTCACCTGCAAGAACCTTTAACATTTATTTGTGGATTTCTAATGTTAGAGTCAGGATCTGTCATCACGAAATTTGATATCAAAACACCACTCTGTTCATCTGAGGAAAATTTGATTAAACACAGTGGGACTTACTTCCAAGCAATCATGATAATGATGCACAGTTACAGAACATATAATGTTCAATTTACAGGAAGTACTACACAGAAGAATATGATAATTAACTATTATTTCATATGGTAAAAGTAAGAGGTTGCATATAAAAGGAAACTGACTAATTATCAAATAATAGCTGTCCCTCATTATAATACGGTAAAGGGCAGTAATCAGGTTCTCTAGAGAATAGTCTAAGGCAATTGAATGTGATGTAAGCTATTTTAAAAACTAATATTTTGATGCTTTAATATCCATACAGAGATAATCACAAGAAAGAACATGTTGGCTCTAAGCACATATTTTGAATATTCTGGCATTTGTCAGCCTTACTAAAATCCACACTGCTGGTCCCACTGGATTTTCTACCAATATTCAACTTGGAAGTTTCAAAACCCTTTTTCATATGACTTCTGAGTTTTTCTCTATTAATAATAATTTTACATCCTATTTACATTTAAAATTCTCTTATCCCAAGTTTTAATATTCTTGTAGTAATTTTTGATTTAAGGACCTCTCCATCAAAATACTTACAATATGTTTCAATATTTCTGATATCATAATTCACAGTCAGGTTGATTCTAATGTTATGCAGTTCAGGTCACTTGGCAGGATATGTATGTTGAAACATCTTCTTTGTGACCAGTAATATGTTAGTGGTGGATGGGTAGGGAGATAAGGATATTTCTTGTACAGGCCTACCCACTGATAAAAATGTGGCAAGTATCTTTTAAAATAACATATTCCAAATATGTTTCAAGTTTCTTTTCAAATAACATATTCTACATGGGTTACTAGAACACCTGATATTAGACTGGGGTCCACAGTTCACTTCTTGGTTTTGGCAGACACTCTGATAGGTTGACATGCAACTTCATCATTCTTCGGCTGATTATCCACAATCAAATAGGAAAATATGCTTCACTTCCCATTGTCTTGGATGCATCTTGCATACTTTTATCAAGTTGATGTTCCTTACTCTCTATAATACAGGACATCCCCTTGGTTTTCAGAAGGTCTCTAGGAGATAAAGCAGAAAATAGCTAGATTATAGTTGAAGGAGGGCAGAACATAAATCTGACTGAGCATGGGTTTATACTCAAGTTCTGGCCTTCTCAGTGTGGATAGGAGAAGCAAAGAATTCCTTCTCCTCCTTATTGCATCAATGTGTTGTCATCCAGTATCATTAAGGTAATTATTTATTTATTTATTTATTTATTTATTTATTTGTTTGTTTGTTTGTTTGTCAAACATGTACAAGATAGCAGGTATGAATATGAACATGACATGAATGAGGGAGATGAATACAAATAAATGGGGACAGTAGGACAGGGACGGTAGGCATGCTGGTGTGCTTATGCAATCCTCCTTTATGGATCTCTTAGGAATGGGGTGAGGTCAGTGGTGGGATTCAGCCAGTTCGCACCAGTTCAGGAGAAGTGGTGGTTGTTAACTTTCTGAGCAGTTTGGTGAATTGGTTTTTGGAGGAAATCATTAGGGCAGAGAACTGGTTGTTAAATTATTTGAATCCCATCACTGGGTGAGGTCCATGGTACACGGTTGAAGGTTGAAGCTGTGAGGGTTTGAGGATGTAACAATGGAGTCAGGTAGAGCATTCCAGGCTAATTCCACAGTATTTAGTAATTCCATAATAAAAACTAATTCCATTCTGGGAAGGATCTAATTGCATTTGTAACCAGTTAACACAGCATTTTGCTGATAAGGTCACTCAGAGTTGTCAAGTCTAGATTTCACTTGGACAGAGTCTATTGTGGCATCTGGGACCTCTTGCTATGATATCTGGGATTCATTTTGACCTTTTATCTTATCTACTGAGGAAGTAAATGGGATGCTTTTGACAATGTCCTCTGCTACTTGTAGCCTAAACCCTTGTCCCTCCTGGCTTCTTTGTGTGCCCAGAAGAGGGTACATTCTCTGGATCTGGAAGATTATCAGTGCCTCTTTTGGGGAGAGGGTGTTTCTGGCAGCTTTGAGCGAGGTTGTGGCACACTTTCTTCTTAGGAGTCCCTCTCTAGATTCAAGCTTCTTTTTTTTTTTTAGCAAAGGTTGCAGAGACAATGTCAGTGCTTTAAGTTTGGCAAGATCAGGAAACAAAAGCAGCAGGGATTTCACAAATGTTCTTTATTTTTGTGAGCAAAATAATAGAACCTTGGAGATCTGTTGGAGTTTCTCTTTACCACGTTCTTATCCTTAACAAAAATAAGATGTGATTATTTTCAGTTTCTTTCTCTTACTTTCCTCTTTCTCAAGATTGAGTCACCATTTTCCTCTCTTAATGGTTTATTCCAGGGGTGAAATCCATCAGGTTCTGACAGGTTCTGGAGAACCGGTAGCGGAAATTTTGAGTAGTTTGTAGAACCAGCAAATACCACCTCTGGCTGGCCTCAGAGTGGGAAGGGAATGAAGATTTTGTAATATCCTTCCCCCAGGAGGAGAGGAAATGGAGATTTTGCAGTATGCTTCCTTGGAGTGGGGTGGGAATGGAGATTTTGCGATAACCTTACCCTGCCACACCCACCAAGCCACGCCCACAGAACCGGTACGGAAAAATTTTGGATTTCACCCCTGGAAGAAAGGTGGTAAAATGGGATAAAACTCACTTAACTGTCTGACCTAGCAAGACCTGTGTTTGATTGTGGTACCTATAATTTCTAGGATAAGGTTGCACATCCCATTGCTCTGCATCTGATTGCTCTTTATTTCTCAAGCTTCTTGAAAATTGATTATCATCCAAAATGTATTGTTCACAGAGAAGCAAGAGGCCTTGTCTTTTGCTATTGTGGTTTCCCCTGCATTCCACAATAAAATGAAATGAAAAATAATCTGATAACCTTCTGCTGAAACCACTGAATATTCTACAAACACAGTACTTTTGGAAGAAATGTTAATTATTTACATGGGGGCAGGAGAGGGAGAAGGAAGAGAGGTTCCTGTTGGAGAAATAAGCCTCTAGATATGCTTCTTAGTTTTTATGCTGGAGAAGAAAATGCTGAGAGTAAACGTGGAATTTAATTGATTTCAATAATATAAACTGCTCAGCTATCAAAATAGGGTAATATTTGGTACAGCAAAGAATCGCAACTTAGATTTTCATTGCTTGGCAGATTAAAAATACAATTAAATTATGCTTATAATGGGTGTACAATATGTCTGCTTAAAATGTAAGATTTTTATAAAATGTATTTATAAGGAGAGGGGCTATGAAAATTTAATTTAATGTTCACCTTAGGTAATTTGGTGTGTTATTGTTCACAGCAATTACCATAAATCTACATATCAATAAGGAAGAACAGATGTCAGTTGTTACATCCACTTGCCAATCAGTCTTGTTAAAAATCGGCAGATGGATGCTTGTAGAATTCTCTCACATGGCCTATTAGCACATTTGCAGGAAACTGGTGTAGTACCCTTGCAGTGACACATGCAGTCCCTTTAAAACACAAATAAATTGGAGACCTGAGGTTTCCGTATCACAACTCGGGTGTGAAGCTCTCAGGGTAAAGTTTCACACACAGGAAGAGGGGACTGACCAGTCCCCAAACTAAAGGGGGATTTTTTCTCATGACTGTTGATGTCAGCTTGGAAAAACATAACAAAACAAAACAAAAAAAAAGCATTTCATTATTTTTCAAGAAAAGGGTACCAAACAGTCAATATTGCTTTAACTTTTTGAAGAAGCCCATTTCACGATTTAGGTTTTCTCTTATCAGAGGCATTTACACAAAGAAGAAGAAGAAAGAAAACATGTTTGCTTGCTTGCTTATTTATTTATGACAGTCCTGACCAGCGGTGGGTTCTACTTACCTTTACTACTGGTTCTAAAAGTGCTTGCGCTTTGCAGAGTGCGCAGAGTTTTTTTGATGAAAAAACCTCAAAAAAAGCGTTCTGCGTATGTGTGCTTTGCGCGCTCCGTGCGGACACCGGTAAGTACGGGTGCGCGGGTGGGGCCAGCTCCCGGTCGCATAGAACCGGTTCGGTGACGTCACAGCGTCACCACTACCTATTTGCGCGAACCGGCCCGAACCAGGAGCAACCCACCACTGGTCCTGACTCACTCCAGCCACACAAATTCCAGGAAAATGTATAAACGATAAGCTTTAAATCCCATTAAGAACCCATTCTTAATATTTACACTGAACGTTAAATGGTTTGAAATAATTTTGATTGGTCATTTGACAAGAACCATAAAATTGGTGGGTGTCAGTATCTTTTTAATTAAGGCTGAAGATATGAGCAGGTTGGATACCTAAGGCCTTGTAAATTACAAGGGGATGCTTCAAAGCCTACATGGCACCATTCCCATTGAAGCTTCAATAGGTAGAAGGAAAGTTTCCTTTGAAAGACACTTTCCCTCCAAAGTTTATGCAGAGTCAAAGCAGCTAATTCACCTCCTAAAATATAGGGATAAAAGGAAGACTTTCTGTAGTACCCTAGAGGGCATAATTCATGTAGTCTTAAAGACTTAAACTCATTAAATGTAGCAAGATGTTCCTTGATCACTTTTCTATCAGTCTTAAGCTCCAATTCTGCCCTTCAGTTTTGCCATTCACAATTAAAATAAACTAATTAACCTGAGCTATTTTATATATGTGTGTATGCCTGTACGAAACTCTGTACTTGTGCGGATACATATGCATGTATATATGTGTATAAAGCAGTTCATTTAGTGACCATTTGAAGTTACAACGGCACTGAAAAAAGTAACGTGACATTTTTTTCACATTTGTGACCATTGTAGTATCCCCATGGTCACATGAACACTTGGCAACGGACTCATTTTTATGACCATTGCAGTGTTCTTTGTGACCTTCTGACATGCAAAGTCAACGGAGAAGCCCGAACCTTGTTACTAACAACTGCAGCGATTCGCTTAACAACTGTGGCAAGAAAGGTCCTAAAATGGGCAAAATTCACTTGACACCTATCTTGCTTAGCAACAGCAATGTTGGGCTCAGTTGTGGACTGATGGATCAATGATCAGTCAGTGTCATGATGCAAAGATGTCTGACGGCCTTTGCAGCGTTTATTGCTTAACCCCAGTTTTTTACAAGCAGAAACGAACGAGAGAGAGAAACAGCATTTGCATTGGTGGATTCTCCTCCCCCACCTTCTAAGAACGTACCAGCCTGTATTTCTCTCACATCTAGGTGAGAAGATTAGGTATGTTATCTCTTTTTAGGGAGGAATGTTCCCAGGCCGTGAAATTAGGGAGGAAGCTTTAGGACGGCTGAAGGATGGTGGTTTGCCACACATAACCCAGCCCCCCCTACTTCTGTTCCCACAGTGGACCATCTGTATATGAAAGAAAGAATACCAGAGAAGCCAAAACAAAATCAATATCTAAGTGTTTTTATACTTCAAAAGTTTACAGTTAGGCAGAGGTGACAAAGCTGAGAGATATTTCTAAATATATCCCAGCTGACTGGCTATCAAGGCTTCTGGTTGAAGAATGTGTGAAATTGCACGGATCTTGAGCGCTATTGACAATCTCGGATTTGTCATTTGTAGAGTTGATCCATTTAGATTAATGGGGAAAAAAAAAGTAGCTAAGGCTTAGTTTTACTCCCAGCTGGTTTCACTGATGCAATGGCGAAGTCTGGATCCAATTTACTTTGTGGGAGCACTCATGACTTTGGGCTGTCTCAACCAATAGATCATAATTGCAGAGACATAATACATCTCTAACTGTGCTATGCAGAAAAATCTTTCACTGCCCTCACACAAACAAACAAACACACACACGCACACACACATCTTTCTGGTCCTTGCATTTTTTATTCTGTAGGGCGAAGTCCAAGAAATACTATTGGGCTTCTTAACTCAAAACCGGTTCCAAAAAAACATCACTGTGAAAATGTTGTTTATCACATGAAGATATATTTTTCATGAGAGGAGAATAAAAGAAAAAAAAATCGTGCCAGATTATGAGCGGCACATAATACGAACGGCAAGTACTTGCCAACAGATCTGCACCAGAGGAAATAACTCAGCGATATCGTCACCTGCGGGCCAATTTATATTGTCAGAAAGCGGATTCTGCATTAGTCTCTGGAGCCAAATGCAGTAATGGCATATTCTAGGAATAAAACACCGACAGCCTATGGGGACACCCTCATCTCTTTTTCATAGATGCTCTTCAAGATCCATTCAGAGCAAAGCATTAATAATAATATTTTTTAAAAGGGGAGGATTAAAAAAAAAAAGGAAGAAAAGAAAGAGGATGGCAAGATGTGACACCTCTCCTGCGCGAGCTGCACTGGCTACCCGTGGCCATCCGGATTCGCTTCAAGATGCTGGTACTTACCTATAAAACCCTACATGGCATCGGCCCAGGGTACTTGCAGGACCACCTTCTGCCCTTGTCCCACCGCCCCGTGCGCTCACACAGGGCTGCGCTCCTCAGGGTACCATCAGTCAGGCAGTGTTGACGGGTGGTGCCCAGAGTGAGGGCATTCTCTGTGGGTGCACCAACCCTCTGGAACGAACTTCCCACCGACCTCCGCATTGCCCCTGACCTCCGCTCCTTCTGTCGCGATCTTAAGACCTGGCTTTTCCATCAAATAGGCTGAGGCGATGGGATTTTAGATTACAGTTTTAAATTTAAAATTTTATACTGGTTCTTATTGATTATTGTATTTATTTTTAATATTTTCTTATTGTAGGTTTTTATTTGTGAGCCGCCCCGAGTCCTTCGGGAGAAGGGTGACATATAAATGCAAATAATAATAATAATAATAATAATAATAATAATAATAATAATAATAATATATAATAATATATGGCATCGGCCCAGGGTATTTGCGGGACCACCTTCTGCCTGCCTCCCAACGCCCTTTGCACTCACATAGGATCGCTCTCCTTAGGGTTCCGTCGGCTAGACAATGTCAGCTGGCAGTTCCCAGGGCGAGGGCATTCTCTGTGGGCGCACCGACCCACTGGAATGGGTTACCCACGGAGCTGCGGACAGCCCCCGACCTCTGATCCTTCTGCTGCGACCTGAAGACCTGGCTTTTCCAACAACTGGCTCACTGATAGGTTTTTTTAAAAAAATTTTTAACTGTCATGGGTTTTAAATTTGTTTTAAAATTTTATATTTTTGTATATATGGTTTGCTTTTATACTGTGTGAACCGGCCCGAGTCCTTTGGGAGAAGGCGGCATATAAGCCATATAAATAAATAAATATTTCCTTTTGATCCAATCCTATCTCCTTCACACATTTTCTCTACAATTTGATCTGTATTTATTATCTCTGCACAACCAAATCAACTCAGTGTACTCCTTTTGTACTTGTTCACTTCTGAATTCAACCCATATTCATTCAGCAGCCATTCATTCTTGACTCTTCTTGTTTTACTGTATATACATCTTAAGTACCTGATTTCTACTGTTTCCAAGTTACATTTATGATTTTGTGGTGTTCTCTGAGTTTGGTTGTTTTCTTGCAGATGTTTCATTACCAAACAAGATAACATCATCAGTGTATTTATGCTGCTCCTGATGTCCCCAATTCTCTTATAGACATTTTCACTTTTTTTTTCATTCATTTCCCGTCTTTACTGAGGATTCAAGGCAAAAAATACAAATCTATCCACTTGTTCTATCTTCTTCATTTATGTGAAACTGTTCACTTTTGATGACTCCCCCGGACGCTTCCCAGTTATCTCTCCAGATGTCAGGTCAGAAGAAGCTGAACCAGTTCCAGGCACATCTAGAGGAGAGTTGGTTAATGGCTCCAAGCAGCCATCTGAAATGGGTTTAGCTCAAACACAACTGCAGCAGAACACCCCAGAGGCTTCAGATGGAGAAAGCATGCAGCTGGAGCCAGTCAGTGATGAGGAAGAGGAACTGCCTTCTGCACTTGATCCAAGAACATGTAGGGAAGAGAAAAGGCAGGAGCAGAAAAGATCAGCCAGATTATTCATGAAGAAAAAGCCTCACCCTTCTTAATGGGATGCACCAGAAACTGGCTATTTAGCACAGCAGACAGATTGAAGTGATGCTGGAAACAATGTGCTCATTTCGTGCCTGTGTGTTTTTGGGTTATTGTGATTCTTGACTTGCTTTGGATAGACACAATGCCTCAACTTGGTTTATACTTTGTGAACTCTGGATTTCTCTTGCCTCATGAACCCTCTTGTATTGTGAGTTTAATTTTGCCTGATGGGTTTATTTTGATTGGGAAACTTTCAAGTGCCTTGTGGACTCATTGACCATTGCTCTGTGGAGTAGCATTGGTCTGCTTGTGGCTGGACTTTATTGGGACAGTTCTGGTTTTTTGGTGAAGGGAGTTGTAAACCACAGTTACATATGTGTAATGTGTGAGCAGGACAGCACATCACGGCATTTTCCTTGTCAAGCATATCTTGATTTTTATATTTTAATTTTTAGAACCATGCACATGGTTCACTGTATCCATCATGCAATCTAATCATTGCAAATAATTTAGATAATACAATATCATTTGTGTACAAAAGTGGAAGCATGTTCTAGAAATGCTTCTCTACTGTCACCACTTTCCTCTTCCATGTATCATTAACTCGCACATGCTTGTCTTACTCCTTGCTCAATGTTGAACTGTAAGCCCCGAATCGGCCGCAACAAGAAATCCAGAGAACCACACGGTGATAAAGGTGGGATCTGTTTATTTGC
>JANHFM010002912.1:46420-56460 GCA_032468115.1 Grayia smithii
ACCACAGAGACGTCTTCAGACAGCGCTGGCTCTTCAGCTTTGAAACGGAGATGAGCACTGCCCCCTAGAGTTGGGAACGACTAGCACATATGTCCAAGGGGAACCTTTTATCTTTACCTTCTTAACTTCCATCAAAGCAGTTCCAACCTCCATCATTTATGTTGAAGATAAGCAATAAGCATTTCAACTCAACAACAGCATTAAGCACAAAAAACTTCTATCAGCTGAGAACCCTGATTTAAAACAATCTTGTGATGTTTGGAAGACATGCAGTTAAGCAATCATCTCCTCTGACTGAACAGATCTAGAAAGGAATGCCGTTTGGCTGATTGTCAAGGAATGACTTAAACTAAACAGTTAACTTTTACTACTTATGCCCGTATGAGATGGATTATACCACATGAGATGGACTTTGTCCATCTCTCTCCCATCCCAGGTTGTTTCTTTTTTTAAAATACTGCAAGGCAGTGTTTCTCAACCTTAGCAACTTTAAGGTGTGTAGACTTCAACTCCCAAATTTCCTCAGCCAGCATGCCTGGCTGGAGAATTCTGGGAATTGAAGTCCACACATCTTAAACTTGCCAAGATTGAGATACACTGCTTTCTAAAAAAATTTCAAAGTTTACGGAGGCCATTCGGCTTCCTAAATTTTGTTTTGGCTTGTTGTCATAATAAGCTAGATTTCTTCAATCCGTTTGCTTCAGTGTTTCAGAGTAACCCAGGCAGCACTGGCTAGAAAATCTGGGATTTGGAATTCAGTACATCTGGAGAACATCTGATTAAGGGAAAGTATCAGCATTGTAGCAGGGCAAGGAGTTTATGTTGTACAAGAAGAAAACTAGTACCTACCATATTTTATGAACTCTTCTTGTCATTTCTGGTTCCTTCTTTATGGTTTATGGGGGAGAATTAAAGCTCAAAAGGCCCGCAGAGTATCAGTAGTGAGGAAAGGATTAAGTTGCTTACTCTAAGAAACAGTTTAGTCTGACCTGAACAGTTCTCTTAAAGTCCTGGTTCATTATACAACTCATCTGATGTTTGGACAGCTGCTGCTAGTTTAGGTCTTCTGACTTAATCTAAGTGGTAGCGGAGTTTTTGAGAGCTGTTAATCATTAATAGTTAATAGCTTTTCATAGTTGCCTGACATCATTATTGCAAAATCTCTTTTAGCACAGCCTCCTGCCAGCAGTCACATATTTCTTAAGCATCTGGACTGGCTGGTTCCAATAGACTGCTTGGCCACATTGTTTCCTTACTACTTTCAATTTTATACCTTAAAAAAAAAAGCTTCCCCCCATCTTGATGCTCCATAGACGGAAATAATGGAAATTGTATTTCTGACATATCCGGGTGGCAAAGTCTATCTTCAAAAACTAAACAATTACAATTTGTAGTGTTGCTATTTCACTATTCCATTCTTTCCCATCAGAGATCATGTTGAGCTTCTTTTAACTTCCTTATCCAGGACCTCCAGTAGGAAACCACTAGCCATGGCTTCTAAACAGTGGTGAAATTCAATTTTTTTACTACCAGTTCTATGGGTGTGGCTTGGTGGGCATGGCAAGGGAAAGAATACTGCAAAATCTCCATTCCCACCCCACTCCAGGGGAAAGGATACTGCAAAATCCCCATTCCCACCCCACTCCAGGGGAAAGGATACTGCAAAATCCCCATTCCCACCCCCCCTGGGGTCAGCCAGAGGTGGTATTTGCCAGTTCTCTGAACTACTCAAATGTCGACCGGTTCTCCAAAACCTGCCAGAACTTGATGAATTTCACCCCTGCCTCTAATGCCTTCCAAGAATAGCATTTAAAATGTGTGGTGCTTCATGGAATTCACCATAGTTCACCATACATAATCACTGCAAAGCCCAGTTATGGCTGGAGAGCCATAGCAAAGCCACTGCAAAGCCCAGGAGAGTGTGCACATTTTTAAAGTGATACATATATTTGACAAAGCTTCATCTGAATGCCTCTTTGAAGCAAAGCACCACTCTTTTTCAAATTTTGGATCAAAATGGTTGTCAAAGGACCTCTTGAATTGTATGTGTTCAGTGCACCTTTCCCACTGGATCAAAAAGCCCAGCCAGATCTGGTTGACTTGCTTCAACACTTCAAATGAAGGTGTCAAAGCACCTTGATATTCTTGATAGTCTGAACTGCCTTGAATCCAATTACTGCAACTATCCAGATCAAAGTGAATGCTTTGAGGCAGGGCTGAGCCATTCCTGAAGGGCCTACTTTCTACATTTTGCAGGTAGAAGTTGAAAATTAAGAGAGAACGCCTTACCTAACACGTTCCCAAAAAATCAAGGCATTGTGGAATCCTTGATGCTCTGTGAGTGTGGTTGTTTGCAAGCTTGTTTGCAAGGGAACAACAAGCTCAGAGAGCACCAAGGACTCCACAATTCAAGCTACAAATAGTCTTTTCTATTGGAAACCAAATGTTGTTAAACTGAACTGGGAATTTGTGACACAATGTGTCTTGCTGAAGCTACAGCAGATTAGTTTGTTCAGTGTCTGCATGGAAGACATCGATAGGTATGTGTGTGTTTGTGTGTGTGTGTAGTTGGTTTTAAAATAATAGACAAAGCAAAAGTAAAACACAAAAACATACTATACAAATAATATGCTTAAAAATATGTTTAAAAATGCAATAGAAAATGGGGGAAAAGATATATGTTGTTAAAAGTTTTAATTCTATATATAATTATCTAATACAAATGTGTATGTGTATACTTCTAATATTTGTAAGAATATCATTTTAAAAAAATCCTGTATTCCTCAGAATCCATACAAATTCTGTCTATAGACAATCCACTCATAAATAACAAATGTAATTAGGTCTTCAATCCATTGAGTAAATAGGGCCATACACTTATCTTTCCAATGTTGCAATATTAGTCTTTTAATTATAATAATGACACTGAGAATCCATTAACTCCATCCAATTGTACCGTTTCCCCAAAAATAAGAAATCCCCTGATAATAAGCCCAACTGGGCTTTTGAGTGTGTTAAAATAAGCCCCTCCTGAAAATAAGCCCTCTCCGAAAATATTTAACCGCATGTGCATCCGGTCCTCTGGTTTCCTCCATGCACCCCAAAATAATAAGACCTCCCCAAAAATAAGGCCAAGTGCTTATCTCAGGGTTCAAAAAAATATAAAACAGGGTCTTATTTTTGGGGAAACACGGTACTAGTTATCTAATTCAAGGGAATATTATTACATTTATATAATTTACTACTTTCTCCCAAAACTTGATACGTATAGGATGGGTTGTAAAACTCACATTGTCATGGCATTGTCATGTGATGTATTGTGATTTTTCCCTCCTTCACTAAACTGGGCGTGGGCATGGCCAGCACATGATGCATCCGGTCCGTGAGCCGCGTGTTTGACACCTCAGTATAAAAATGTAAAGGTTCCGCCATGCATGCATGCTAGTCGTTTCTGGCTTTAGGGGCAGTGCTCATCTCCATTTCTAAGCCGAAGAGCCAGCCCTGTCCAAGAACATCTCCGTGCTCATGTGGCAGGCATGACTAAATGGCGAAGGCGCAAGAAGCACTGTTATCTTCCCACCAAAGTGGTCCCTATTTTTCTACTTGCATTTTTTACGTGCTTTCAAACTGCTAGGTTAGCAGGAGCTCACTTCATTAAGCAGTGCTAGGGATTCGAACCACTGAACTGCCAACCTTCTGATCGACAAGCTCAGCGTCTTAGCCATTGAGCCACTGTGTCTCTCCTGGTATAGGACATTGTAAAATCATGTTTAAGCATTGTCCTTATAACATCTCCAACAAAGTGCTATCCTAGATAATTCTTTTCTATACTGGATAACTTTTCTGGTGTCTGGATAGGAAACTATCTAGCAATCTCATGTATAGAGCCCCTCTACAAGGGAGATGGATGATTAAGAAGTTTTGTCAAGGTCATAATGTCTCAAAATAAGATCAGTTTAAAGCAATGATAAAGTACGTTAAAATGCAGTACAAGATGAATCTTAAAAGTACATCATTTCTAATTTGTTAACACCAAATGTAGCCTAGACATCATTTGCAAGACTTACCACCGATTGTGACAAAAGAAACATGGAAACAATCATGAAAACCATAAACTCTATTCAGAAAGTTTTCAAATAATATCACTGCCATCATTCTGTAACCAACACCAGCCTGTTTATGTGAAAAATATTTCAAAACTCTAGTATTTTATAACACTTGCAAAATCTTGGCAAAATTGGGCAGAATTTTCCTCAAAGCTAATTTCACAATTCCTAATAATTATTGAAAAATTAGCCTGTTCATTTTTTGTTTGGAGACAGTATGGTGAAGAGCTTAAAATGATGTCCTGAGAGGAGAATGCTGGTTTAACGTGGCACTGGCATAATAAATTAACCTTTTTCTATGTGCCATTTTTCTATGTTAAATCTTCCCAAGGTAACTATAATAGCAATAGCAATAGCACTTAGACTTATATACTGATTCATAGTGCTTTTACAGCCCTCTCTAAGCGGTTTATAGAGTTAGCATATTGCCCCCAACAATCTGGGTCCTCATCCACCTCGGAAGGATGGAAGGCTGAGTCAACCTTGAGCCGGTGAAATTCGATCTGCTGAACCACAGCTAACAGTCAGCTGAAGTAGCCTGCAATACTGCACTCTAACCACTGCGCCATCTCGGCTCATCTTGCCATGACAACTTGCCATGGGACAACTCGCCATAGCCACTTTGCCGAGGGACAATTCACGATGGGACAAGAGTTACACTAATGTCAAAGAAATGGTGCTATAGAATCGTTAAAGAAAGGATGCAAAAGGAGGAACAAAATGAAATGTGAATGACAAAAATTAAAATATTTTAAAAATTATTTTAAATAATTAAATTCAATTGTTGGATTGTCTGGTGGTGAGATGTTCCATGGCGAGTTGGCCATGGCAAGTTGTCCCATCCTGTCCCTCGGCTTCTCTTTCAACTGTTGTCTCTGGTTATTGAACTACTTCTATATCATATCTTGCCTGTCAATAGCTAAATTAAAATTCCATATTTTATTTATTTTATTTATTTTATTCTTATTTATATGCCGCCCTTCTCCCTAGGGACTTGGGGCGGCTCACAAAACATTAAAAGACAATATAACAAATAGAATTAAAATTAAATAATTTATATTAAAACAATTTAAAAACAAAGAGAAATTTTTTAAAAAATCCGATCCATCAGCCAATCTGATTGAAAAGCCATGTCTTCAGATCACGACAGAAGGAGCAGAGGTCAGGGGCAGTCCGAAAGTTGGTGGGTAGTTCGTTACAGAGGGCTGGTGCGCCCACAGAGAACGCCCTCGCTCTGGGCACCACCAGCCGACATTGTTTGGCCGATGGAACCCTGAGGAGTGCAGCCCTAAGTGAGCACACGGGGTAGTGGGATGAAGGCAGAAGGTGGTCTTGCAAGTACCCTGGGCCGATGCCATGTAGTTCAAAATTCCATATTTTGAACTTGAATGTACATTAAATGCATTAAACATACATTGTAAGAAGTATATTTATGAAGATTTCCATAAACCAGACTAGTATTGAGGTTGTTTTTCAACTTAAAAGTCCAAATAATACTCAGAAGACTCCAAGGCTAATGAATTCAATTCAAATATGAACATAGTTTTGGTCACACTCCATGCATTTTCTGCTTTTACACCTTTGTTTTACTTTAAGAAAAAATTTGACTCTGATATTCAAAGTGTGTATGTTGAGAATTTGGTTTTCTTCAAAAGAACTGGAGAGAAATAGATTTAAGTATTTCGGTATCTACTTTTAACTGGTGTGGGTTAATTTCCCAATTTGCTTTTTGAACTCCCTGAAGGTTAAGAAAGCTGGCAAAGCCATTCAGGCAAATGATAGTACAGGTACTCCATGACTTACAACCATTTGTTCAGTGACCATTCAACGTTGTAATAACACTGAAAAAGTGACTTATAACCATTTTTCACACTTGCAACATCCGCATAGTCACTTGATCAACTTGATCAACTGGCATATATTTATAACAGTTGCAGTGTCCCGATGTCATTTTTTGCAACCTTCTGACAAGCAAAGTCAATGGAGAAGTCACTTAACAACCGTGTTACTAATTTAACAACTGCAGAGATTCACTTAACAAATATGGCAAGAAAAGTTGTAAAATGGAGCAAAACTCATTTAACTCTTGCTTGGCAATAGAAATTTTGGAGTCAATTGTGTTCGTAAGTCGAGGATTACTGTATAAAGAATGTGCACTCCTGAATATGGCCTCACATTCCAGAACTGGCTTTAGGTAAGGTTTGGAATTTATGAAATTTCTGCATATGCTTTTAGCATAAAAACAAATCAGCTGTGTTCTGAAAACTTGTTATGCTGCATGTATTTTAATCCTTTCTACAGCTTAATCCTAGATGAAGTAGGTTTACAGATCCAATAGCCAGATTTATAGAAATCTGAATTTCAAATCTATATCTTCAGAAAGGTCAGTCAGATCACAAACTCTGATATAGCTGGGTTTACAACTTGCTCATCAAGGATATAAACCAAAGAGTGCACAGTGGAATTTTTCTGTAAATCAAGATACTCACTTGATAAAGATTCTAGTTTAAATCTTATCTGTTCTTATAGCAGATAGACACCATCCTCTCACCCACATTAAAAAAATGGAAGGTTGCCAAATGAGTTGCTTTATATTCTCACTTGACTTACCGTATCCCCTTGATTGCTCCTCTCTTCAACTACTTCATGTAATTCAAAGACTTGTCTAGATAATCCTTTCTGTCTTTCTCTTTGCCTCTCAGCAGTAATGGCATTATACATGGTACTCAATTTTTGGTGCCTAAACAAAGGCAGAAAAAACAATGATGTTACTCCTGTTGGAAAACTACTGATAGCATGAATGCAGAAAAGATTTAAAGGCATTAAATGCCTTCTAGATTAATTCATCTTTCTATGAATATTAGAGTGAACCATACAATTTCTTAGGAGTTCTCCTTTCTCTAAAACGAAATTCTTTCCAACACTGGCATTAGAATTAAACTGTGTTTATTCACATTTTTCATACAGATATTATTATTATTATAAATGATAAAAATGTATCACAAATATCATTGACTGGCTCTGATGGTTGATATGAGTTGCTGCCACCATCCTAGGTATTGACCAAGTATCTTCTTAAAATGTATGTTCTTCCGAGTAGCGCAATCTTTTTTTTAAATTTATTTTAAAAAGTTTTTTATTATTTACAACATTAAAAGCAAGACAAACGTAACTTACAAAGATAAACAATAATAAACACAAAGTTGACGGGGACAGGCATCTGCAGTAAACATGTACCGCTTATTTACATTCCTTACAAATCATGATAACTCTAATAAATAAATATCAGTATAAAACACTCCTAAAAATATTGTAGATTATTTACTTATTCGATAGGTTCCTTTTTTACTATTTTAAATTTCCTCGACACGTCGTCTTCTGTCTATCCAAGTATACAGTTTTGTCCAAATCTTATAAAATGATGAGTCTGTTTTGTCCTTGAGTTCAATACTAATTCTATCCATTTCAGCACAAAATAGAATTTTTTGAATGATTTTTTCTTCTGTTGGCAACTCGTTGTTCTTCCATTTTTGTGCGTAGGTTATCCGAGCAGCTGTCAAAAAATGAAGTGCTAAAGATTTGTCATTCTTGTCCATAATACCTTTAGTTATACCCAATAGGAAGAATTCAGGTCTAATTTCTATGGGTTTTCCCAGAATTTCCTCAAGCCAATTTTGTATTTGCACCCAAAATGTTTCTGCCTTTTTACATTTCCACCACATATGGTAATAGGTACCTATTTTCTATCCAAAAAGAAAGCAGAGATACTGATATGACTTGAGAAAGATAAAGAAGCTCAGTGATTTTTAAAAAGAGGAATGATTTGAAATAAAATGCAGAGAGAATCATCGCTGACATTCATAATCTCGAGAGAGGCTATTTCATAATGTTAATGCCATATTGGAAAACAAGCACATTCTGTTTCCATTCACTTCATATAAAACTTTTGCAGGAGACCAGCGGTGAAATCCGGCTGGATCTATCTGGCGCGTGCGAACCAATAGGGCCGGCAGCGGGAGGCTCTGCCCACCCGCTGGGACATCATTACATCCTGTTTCTGACCCTCTGCGCATGCGCAGAAGGCTTTGCACATGTGCAGAAGAGGCATAAGCATAGCAAGCACATGCTCACATTCCCAAACCGGTAGCAAAAGTATGTGCATTTCACCGCTGCAAGAGACCCTTGAATGGGCCAAATCTGGTTGCAGTATATAGGAGCCAAGCCATATGTCAAACTAGAACTTTAAAATTCACCTAGAAATCCATTGGTAACCAATGCAGAGTTCACAAAATTAATATAATGTGACTCAAGTGGCTCAATAAACAGACTGATGCGTTTTGCAGCAGATGCAGTTTTTGAGAAGTTTTCAAAGTTTCTCTATATCGAAGACATTGCATTGTGATAAGGGCATGAGTCTTTATATTGCTTTGTATGTATCAAAAGTATATTAGTTAAAAATTTATGAAAATGTGTTTTAAATTTATTTTAACAGATGGACCAGTCATCTCCAACCTATATGATTGCTAATTTAATACCCCTGCATTCAGAGCAACTCCTGCAAGGCCTGAACTTACTCCGCCAGCACCATGAACTTTGTGATGTCATCCTTCGGGTTGGAGATGTCAAGATCCATGCCCATAAAGTTGTGCTTGCTAGTATCAGTCCATATTTCAAAGCCATGTTCAGTGGCAATCTCTCTGAAAAAGAAAACTCCGAAGTAGAATTCCAGTGCATTGCAGAAGCAGCTCTGCAGGCAATAGTGGAATATGCCTATACTGGGACTGTATTCATATCACAGGACACCGTGGAATCACTTCTGCCTGCTGCCAATCTCTTGCAAATCAAGCTTGTGCTGAAAGAATGTTGTACCTTTTTAGAAAGCCAGCTGGATCCTGGCAATTGTATTGGTATCTCCCGTTTTGCAGAGACTTATGGCTGCCATGATCTGTACTCGGCTGCCAATAAATATATTTGTCAGAACTTTGAAGATGTTTGTCAGACAGAAGAGTTCTTTGAACTTACCCATTCTGAGCTGGATGAAATTGTTTCCAATGACTGCTTGAATGTGGTTACAGAGGAAATGGTTTTTTATGCGCTGGAATCTTGGATCAAATATGATGTGCAGGAGCGTCAGAAATTTCTGGCGCAGCTACTTCACTGTGTACGGCTGCCTCTGTTGAGTGTTAAATTTCTCACAAGACTTTATGAAGCCAATCATCTCATTCGTGATGACCATACCTGTAAACACCTATTGAATGAAGCACTGAAATACCATTTCATGCCTGAACACAGGCTTTCATATCAGACTGTACTAACTACACGTCTTCGCTGCCCTCCTAAAGTCCTCTGTGCAGTAGGAGGAAAAGCTGGACTCTTCGCTTGTTTGGAAAGGTGAGAAATAACAGCCACAAGAACAACAAAACAACCCTGGATTTAAGCAGACTTTTTCTTGCTAACCTCTTCTGTTCACAAGTCAAAGTAGCTAGCGGAGCCTATCTCTGAGGAAACTATAGAGGTTTTGACAACCTTCCATTGTTTGTCATGCCATAGTAGAAAAAAGGAACAGTCTGGAATGCAGAAGCCTTAGAAAAGCAGATAATTGACTAGGGTGTTATAATTTTGAATATTCTTCATTTTGCTGCTGTTCTCACTGTCACAGCCTTGTAAGAATTATTACCAATCTTTTAGTCCAGGAATCTATTTATATATTAATCATATCAGTCTAATAATTTATTCCATTTACTAAAAAGGAAAGATTTCAGGGTTTTTTCCCCCACAATTAAGTATAAAGTGGTAGTATGCAGGGTACTTGCAGGACCACCTTCTGCCTTCGTCCCACTGCCCCGTGCGCTCACATAGGGCTGCGCTCCTCAGGGTACCATCGGCCAGACAGTGTCGGCTGGTGGTGCCCAGGGCGAGGGCGTTCTCTGTGGG
>JANHFM010002914.1:27939-43247 GCA_032468115.1 Grayia smithii
TTCCTTCCTTCCTTCCTTCCTTCCTTCCTTCCTTTCTCTTTCTTTCTTTCTTTCTACATGTAGTTCTACATATAGAGGTCTTAACTTGCTAATCCCTACACTTACACCTCTTTCACCAACTCCACTGAATTTACCACCAAATTAAGGTTTATCTTCTTCTCATCTCTAGACTAGGCTAGTAGCTGTCGCGACTTGAAGAAGACAATCAACAGTGCAAAGTTGAATCTTCCCTGTCTTGCATTTTGGGGCCTGCAGCACACTTGCCCATTCAGGCTCCCCGATCCACATCCCCTTAAGCTTCAATGCTGCTGCCACTTCTGGTTAGTGTTCCTGAGCTTTGACCAAAAGCTTTCCAATCTCCTCTAAAACTGCCCTTGTAATTCATCCTCAGAAGGAGCAAATTGTCAGCAGTCACTGGCTTGAACCAAGTGGTATTCCCCTCTCTCGCCCTAGACAACTGTTTTAGGGAAAAGTATAAAGCAATTAAATGTCAGGAGCAATTAGCTCATGCATTTTTCATGGACCACAGACTGAAATCACTTGAGAAAGCTTCTATAATTAAACTTAATAAAAATAAATACACAATTCCCCCCTCCTCTCACTGTAGCTTGTATGTCATGGGCATTTCTATATATTTTCTTCTCTTTATTACTTGAGGGGGAAAAAAAAACACAAAAAGCAGTTTTCCTTCTCACCCACAAGTTCACCAAAGCCTGTTTCAGCAATATATGAACAGTATTTTTTTTTTCCAGGAGTAGTAGTACTTGGATAAATCTTCTCCTTTGCCTGAGGAGATTTGGAAAAAAAATCCTCCACAAATGCCTCTGTTCAAAAATTTGGAAAATATGTCAAAAAGCCATTGAAAGCCTGGTCTACTCATTATTTGTTAAAAATTCAGTTCCATTTTCGGAAATAGAAAACTAAAGTCAGGAAGCTGAATGGTTATTAGAGGTTTGGCGTTTCTCGTAATTCCTCCAAATAGATGATAGGGACATTTCTAAACTCAAACTATACTGATTCCTTCTTCTCAAAAAAAAAAAATCATGTAATTTTTAGCCAGGCATTGATTAAGATTAAGCTAAAGGAACAGAACAAGTTACTTTTCTGAGTGCTAGGCAAGTTATTCAACAGAAAGGTTCCCTCGCATGTATGTACTAGTCGTTCCTGACTCTAGGGGGCGGTGCTCATCTCTGTTTCAAAGCCAAAGAGCCAATGCTGTCTGAAGATGTCTCTGGGGTCATGTGGCCAGCATGACTAAACGCCAAAGGCACACAGAACGCTGTTACCTTCCCACCAAAGGTGGTCTCTATTTTTCTACTTGCATTGTTTATGTGCTTTTGAACTGCTAGGTTGGCAGAACCTGGGACAAATAATGGGAGCTCACCCCATTACGTGGCACTAGGGATTCGAACCGCTGAACTGCCAAACTTTTGATTGACAAGCTCAGCATCTTAGCCTCTGAGCCACTGCGTCCCACTTCAACAGAAAGATGGACAGACAATTAGTTATACCATCACACTATATTAAAACTTTAGCATTAGGCAAATAATTTAACTTCTCCTTTCTCTTTTTCTGGCACAGTACAGAGAAGTTAAGTTTTTCCACAAGTTTTAAAGATATGGGTGAAAAATACCTTTCCCTTACTTTATTATTTATTTATCCATTTTAGCGGAAACGTGGAGGAAAACTGAAATATGTACATTTTTAGTACCTTTTTGGCTATAAATAAACGGATGCTGCTACCAATTTAACCATTTCCATTATTTTAAGGGCTGCTGGAAAAGAAAAGCAGCTATTTAGGAAGGTGGCAAAAACACATCTTTTCCATCAAGCTTCAAATCATTAATGTATTCCCAGGGAAAAAAAGTAATGCTGATAGTCATTATGCATATATTTGTTTCTCTATTTGGTTTTTGGTTTTTCTTCATGTTGTTTGTTGAAAAACAAAAAAGTATGATAGACATTCTGTAATCAATACTAAGTAAAACGGATTCTCCATTGCCTAGTTCAGGGGCTGCCCCAAAGAAGAGGGAGTCAAGCTATTCTCCAAAGCACCTGAGGGTTTGACAAGAAGCAACGGGTGGAAACTAATCAAGGAGAGAAGCAACTTAGAACTAAGGAGCAATTTTCTGACAGTGAGAACAATTAATCAGTGGAACTGCTTGCTTCCAGAAGTTGTGAATGCTCCAACACTGGAAGTTTTTAAGAAGAGGTTGGATAACCATTTGTCTGAAATGTATAGGGTTTCCTGCCTAAGCAGGGGGTTGGATTAGAAGACCTCCAAGGTCCCTTCCAATTCTGTTATCCTCTCCTCTCCTCCCCTCTCCTCTCCTCTCCTCTCCTCTCCTCTCCTCTCCGCTCCTCTATTCTATTCTATTCTATTCTATTCTATTCTATTCTATTCTATTCTATTCTATCCTACCCTACCCTACTCTACTCTACCCTATTCTACTCTACTCTACTCTACTCTACTCTACTCTACTCTACTCTACTCTACTCTAGTTCAATGTCACCCAAATTTGGTCATTTCCAGATGTGTAAGCCTCAATTTCCATACTTCTCACCCAACAAGAACTGAAACTACTGTTTAGTATTGACTTACTATTTGCAACTACTCTGACTGTGGTGTGGAATTTTTCCTAGTGGTTTTCTACTTATTAATTCTCATACCACATTCTGCAGTGCTTCTGGATGAAATACACATTTTCTGGTTCCTTTTTGCTTTGTTTTTTAAGGGTTTTGGAGGAGGGGGTTATATTTTCTTTCTAATTTCAACGTATGTTAAATCTGTTTTAGGGCAGATGGTAACATTGCAGCTCTACTGAGTTTCTCACCTCTAAATGATGGGAAGGATCAATGAGACAGGGACCCAATGGATCTCTAGAATCTTAGGTGTAGGTTAGTTATTGATTCATACAGTTTACGCTGACATGATTTCTTTGCAGTTCAGGACAAGAAAGTGGCTGTGTGAATGAGCTTTTATCATGATGTATAACCATAGCCTATTCCTCATAATCAACACTAAGACTTTAATCCATTAACTGTAATAGTCCAAGGGCCCATAAAATTAATCTACATAAGCAGTGAGGTATCATATCTGACTGAGTTCCAACAATTCTTAGTTCAACAACATTTGTTGAGGTTATAGTGCCCCAGTTCAGACATAATTCCAAGTCAGGCTTCACTAAAGGTTTCAAAGTATTCAGAAGGAGATATTCACTTAAATTTCAGGATGGTTCTGTCTTGAAGACTTGGCCTGACCGTAAGAAGTCTTTTTCCTTGTCTTTTGATCACATAATGCATCCAGTTTTGGTCACCACACTATAAAATAAATATATTGAGCCTCTAGAAAGAGTCCAGAGAAGAGCAACCAAGATCAGGGGTGAAATCCAGCAGGTTCTGACAGGTTCTGGAGCACCGGTAGCGGAAATTTTGAGCAGTTTATAGAACCAGCAAATACCACCTCTGTCTGATCCCAGAGTGGGGTGGGAATGGAGTTTTTGCAATATCCTTCCCCCAGGAGTAGGGTGGGAATGGAGATTTTGCAGTATCTTTCCCCTGCCATGCCCACCAAGCCACACCCACCAAGCCACACCCACAGAACCAGTAGTAAAAAAAATGGATTTCACCATTGATCAAGATGGTTAGGGGACTGGAGGCTAAAGCATATGAAGAACGATTGAAGGGATTGCGTATGTCTAGTTTAATGAAAAGAAGGACCAGGGGAGACATGATAGTAACATTCCAATATTTGAGGGGCTGCCACAGAGAGGAGGGGGTCAAACTGTTTTCCAAAGCACCTGAACGCCAGACAAAGAATAACAGATGGAAACTGATCAAGAAGAATAACAGATGGAAACTGATCAACTCAACCTAGAAATAAGAAATTTTCTGACAGTGAGAACAATCAACCAATGGAACAGAAGTTGCCTTCAGAAGTTGTGAGAGCTTTGCTGGAAGCTTTCAAGAAGAGACTGGACAGCCATCTGTCAGAAATGATACAGGTTCTCCTGTTTGAGCAGGGACTTGGACTAGATGACCTACAAGGTCCTTTCCAATTCTGTTGTTCTATATATATATTACCTAAAAGCACTTCTGTTCACACAACCTATAAACCTTGCTTTGCTTTCAACTCCAGCCATTCTTTCTAGAGGTCAGTGGGGCAGCTATCCAATATAGATCCAAGATAAAAAGAGACATCACAGCATTATTTCCAGTGGGCTGATCTCAACAAATGCTCTACCATTGTCTATTACGGCTCAGCTCATTGCTTCGGTTGGCATCCATAATTGTTTTGTTTTTAACCCAATAAAGGAAAACTACTGTGAATCCTGATATTTTATCTCTTTCTTGCACAGATCTTCAGCCAGCCAGGCCCTATCAATAGAGGAAGAAATAAAACTACTAGTCCAGTTGCCTCTTGAAAAAAAAGCACCTTTGGAACAACCATGAGCTGGATGACTGAGAATCTCCATAGTCTGAAAGTGCTTTCCTCATCCCACACTTTAGCTTTTCATGAATTAGGGAGCTGCCTATCTTAGTTAACTCAAAATTATTTCTTGATAGTAGTTCTTCTTCCTACCCTTGAAGTCCATTTCATAGTCTCTCTGCATCTCACAATTTGCTGGATAATAAACAGGATTCTCAACTCATCCTAAAATCAGCCTATAATTTGTTTAGATTATAAGTATAGTAACAGAGTTGGAAGGGACCTTGTAGATCATCTAGTCCAACTCCCCACCCAAGCAGGAGACCCTACACCATTTCTGACAGATGGCAGTCCAGTCTCTTCTTCAAAGCTTCCAGTGATGAAGCTCCCACAACTTCTGAAGGCATCTTCAGTTTCATTGGTTGATGGCTCTCACTATCAGAAAATTTCTCCTGATTTCCAGATTGAATCTCTCCTTGGTCAGTTTCCATCCATTATTTCTTGTCTGGCTTTCAAGTGCTTTGGAAAATAGGTTGACCCCTTCCTCTCTGTGGCAGCCCCTCAAATATTGGAAAACTGCTATCATGTCTCCCCTGGTCCTTCTCTTCACTAGACTAGTCATCAAAGATCCATAGCCTGGATCAAATAGACAGGTCTTCCCTATAAAAGCTCCTTCCACCAAATGTTATTTTCTTGCTAAGGAGTTGCATATGGCGAAGAATATTTCCAGGGGAAAAAAAATGCAGCAATCGTATCAATGTTCTATATTATAGCACCTGTTTAAATCCTAGTTTAGACTCCCTAATAAGAAAAGAAAGAGAGAATCCTCCAACTTGTGTTAAACCAAGAATGTGTAATTCAGGAAACTGAAAAGTGATGAAACCAACACAGAATAAATACACGAGTTTGTTTGTTTTTTAACTTAAATTATATAGATATATATTTACATAAACAACTCTATAATACAATAAAATCAGATAAAAATCAGAAAAGGTTAATTTTTTTTCTTAAATTTTGCTTTTATAAAACCCCAGGATTTACTGCTACCATAGGAAATTCAGAGATCAAATTTGTGCTCAAAATTAATTAATTTCCATAATTAATAATAGGGAATAGGGAAAAAAAAACCTTGCTTACAACAAACAGATAACAAGATAAGACAATTTCACTCCAATAAACCTGAAATAATTTCTTCAGGTTGATTAATCATATTTTATATATCTGGATAAAAATACACTTTATTCAATAGTATTCCCCCTTACAATCGGTTAATTTGCTATTGACTAAACTTTATTTTGAACCGTAAAAAGTAAAGCATGTTCTAAATTGATTACTAAAGTTATATACAGAGAGTCCTTGACTTACAACCATTCATTTAGTGATTGAACAGAATAACAGAGTTGGAAGGGACCTTGGAGGTCTTCTAGTCCAACCCCCTGCTCAAGCAGGACACCCTATACCATTTCAGACAAATGGTTGTCCAGTCTCTTCTTAAAACTGAAGTTACAACAGCACTAAAAAGTGACTAACAATCAGTCCTCATTTTTACGACTGCTGCAGCACCCCTGTGATTTTCTGAACAAAATTCTGTTACTTAGCAACCGGCATGTACCATATGTACAATGGGTGTAGCATCCTGGATCACACCGTCACTATCTTCTCAGGGGACTTCTGACTAGGAAAAGCAACTGGGAAAGCCGGATTCTCTTAATGACATTACTCAATTAACAACCACGCTGATTTGCTTAATATCTGTGACAAAAAGGTGACAAAATTGGGTGTGACTTGCTTAAGGACTGCTGTGGGGGCACAGTGGTTAGAATGCAGTATTCCAGGCTAATTCACTGCCCACTGCCAGCAGTTCAATCCTGACCGGCTCAAGGTTGACTCAGACTTCCATCCTTCCGAGGTGGGTAAAATGAGGACCCAGATTGTTGAGGGGCAATAGGCTGACTCCGTAAACCACTTAGAGAGGGCTGCGAAGCACCGTGAAGTGGTATATAAGTCTAAACGCTATTTCTTAGTAATGGAAATTCCAGTCCAAACTGCGGTTGTAAGTCAAAGATTACCTGTAATAACTTCTAAACACCTTTTGGGATCATCTTAAAATATTCCCATCTTGGTGAATTACCAGGAAAGGATATAGCTGATTTCTTAAGCGGATGTGCTAAATAGGAAAACACAATTTTAAAATATACAAAAAGATGGAAGTAGTTGTTGCTTCAGGATTTTGACTGCACTGCTACTCACAAAGCTTACTCAAGACAGTTGTGCAGAAAATTGAGAATTCAGCGTGCACCTTATTGTTCCCGACAACCCTATCTTCTTGGATAACATATGGCTAAATAAAATTATTGCTGAACAGTATTAGAAAATAAGGTGATTAGTCCCCCTCCTGTGCCTAGATCATAGAAGCCATCCCACAATTTAAACTGAGTCAAGCTAAAGGGTGATACGGATCATCTGATATTCCACTGACATATATTTCTAGACATACAGGTAGTCCTTGACTTACAACAGTTTGTTTAGTGACCATTCAAAGTTATGACAGCCCTGAAAAAATGACTAATGAATGACCGTTTTTACACACTTACAACCATGTGATCGAAGTTTAGACGCTTGTGATTGCGTGATCTCTTTTGGCGACCTTCCAACAAGCAAAGTCAATGGGAAAGCCAGTTTCACTTAACAACCCTGTCACTAACTTAACTGCAGTGATTCACTTAGCAACTGTGGCAAGAAAGGTCGTAAAACGGGGCAAAATTCACTTAACCAATGTCTCACTTAACCACAGACATTTTGGGTTCCATTGTGGTCGTACATCGAGGGCTACCTGTACCTTTAAACATTTTTCAACGATTAGGCATCTTGTTTTTAAAAGCTTCTTTCCTATCAGCCTGGTTGGATCACCAGAATATGTCAAACTATAAAATTATTCGGTGATCTACGAGGATATTTAGATAAGCATCTTAGAGTCTCTTTTTTTCCCCTCTGCAGGCTGACTATTATTAGCTGCATATTCCTAATGCTCTTTTATCAGATGCCTCATTGTACCATTTCTCACCTCTGATATTTTATTACTCCTGAATGTATGATAAATATTTAAGCCAACTTTATAAATAATCTGACCCAGATTGCCAGCCCATAAAGCCAATCAACATGACACCCATCTCGTAAAGAAAGAGTCTATGTTTCCATTGCAAGTCCAGATACCTAATCAATGATGATAGAAAGTCTACGAAGGCTGAGACAACTAATGAGAAAGTTTTTTTTTTTAAAAAAAGAAACAGCTTTTTAAAAACTTTCTTCGTCTTCAACTGAACCTTATTTATAATTGCTTTCAAAGGAACATGCCTAGTTGACATTTTCAACGAAAAAAAAGGAGTGGGGAAAAGCATTGGTTTCAAACACCTTCACAAAAGTGCTTTTAATATAGATTGTTTCAAAAAGAACTGGGAATAAATCCAAGGAGAAGAAGATGGATAAGAAGCAGGGGTGAAATCCAGCAGGTTCTGACAGGTTCTGGAGAACCGGTAGCGGAAATTTTGAACAGTTTGGCGAACTGGGAAATATCACCTCTGGCTGGTCGCAGAGTGGGGTGGGAATGGAAATTTTGCAATATCCTTCCTCTGGAGTGGGGTGGGAATGAATATTTGTCCTGGAGGGGGGTAAGAATGAAGATTTTGCAGTATCCTTCCCCAGCCACGCCCACCAAACCACACCCACAGAACCGGTAGTAACAAAATTTAGATTTCACCCCTGATAAGAAGCAAATGCATAATCCTAGTAGGAAGACGATGTAGGAGAGGACCAGAATGAGCCCGAGGGAGGGGGTGAATTCCTTCTACTCTTATCTCCCGCTAATTTCCCTTTGGCTGTTAGTAGTTCAGATTCTTTTAGAGAGCTTAAGCTTCCAAAAATAAATCTTTATAACCATTCAAACTGTCTGGATCTCCTAATTTTCCTGGCGCTTGACAGACCAAAAGACAATATGATATTTCCTCACAAAAGGGCACAAATCATGACACCTAAGTCATGATAACATCCTAAGCTAACACTTCTTCATCAGTTGGTGGGTCTCCCAAGCCACTGTGGGGGCTGCCCATTTGCCACCTCAATAGACTTTCATCGTTTTTCAAGCAAGTTCACCTACTGATGTTCTGTTCGGTTGGAGAGAGGACTCCTGTTGGACAAATTCTCTGCATATGAGAAGGTCTTGAGACCAAGGGGAAGAACTTGGAAGATGCAATTGAATCTGTTGTTGAACTTGGAGATCATGCAGTTGCAAGAGGACCAGGTTTTGAAGGTCTGCCCTCCAAAGGGCAAAATTTGGCTCTTCCTATTATAGATAGCTAGATAACCAGATAGACAGATGATAGAGATAGATAGATAGATAGATAGATAGATAGATAGATAGATAGATGATAGATAGATAATAGAGAATTGATAGATAGAAAATTGATAGATAATTGATATAGATGATAGATAGATAATAGATAGATAGATAGATAATAGATAGATAATAGATAGATAGATAATTGATATAGATAATAGATAGATAATTGATAATTGATATAGATGATAGATAGATAGATGATAGATAGATAGATGAAAGATAGATGAAAGATAGATAGATAATAGATAGATAGATGATAGAAAGATAGATAGATGATGGAAAGATAGATAGATAATAGACAGACAGAGAGATGATAGATAGATAGATAGATAGATAGATAGATGATAGATAGATAGATAGATAGATAGATAGATAGATAGATAGAGCTAGATAAATGGAATTGAATCTTAAATGTTACAGCCTCAAAACATGTGTTTTGTCAAGAAACTCCCATTTCTTACTCTAGCTACACAGCTGCTATACTTTACATTTATTCTGTATGGAGAACAAGATTTTCCACCTAATTTTCCCTGGCTCTTATCATTTTCCCGCTGTGATGTTTATTATATATTTTAGATCATCATGAGTAAATCTACTTGTTACAAGCCAGGCAGGTCATGAATGTTCTAACATAAATGCATCTATCCTGAATACAGAAATTCTGCTCCAACCTCTTGCGATAGACGGTGGCTACCGAGCCACTCCTGAAGAGCACCTATTGGTCCCACCTTCCTGCGTTAAAAGAAGTCCAACTTCTCTATACTGTAATCGCTAATGTATCATCCGAAAATTCACCGGAGGCATCACAAAGTGTACATTCATTCTGCCCAAAGTGACAGGGAAATCTTCACTTAATGCATTGCAATCTTTTTAAAAAAGGGTTTTAAGTGCATATTATTGAACATGGCAAATCCTCTAGAAAAAGGCATCGCAGGTATTTCAAGGAGGAGGAGGAGGGAGAGTAGAAGGAGGAGGAGGGAGAGTAGTATGAGAAGGAGTAAGAGGAGGAGGAGGAGTAGAAGGAGAAGAAGAAGAAGGAAGAAGAGGAGGAAGGGTAGTATGTGAAGGAGTAGAAGTAGTAGGAGAAGGAGAAGAAAGAAGGAGAAGGAGGAGGAGGGAGAGTAGTATGAGAAAGAGTAAGAGGAGTAGGAGTAGTAGAAGGAGAAGAAGAAGAAGAAGAAGAAGAAGAAGAAGAAGAAGAAGAAGAAGAAGGAAGAAGAGGAGGAAGGGTAGTATGTGAAGGAGTAGAAAGAGAAGGAGAAGAAAGAAGGAGGAGGAGGAGGAGGAGGAGGGAGGGTAGTATGAGAAGCAGTAGGAGGAGGAGTAATAGGAGAAGGAAAAGGAAAAGAAAGAAGTAGGAAGAGGAGGGAGGGTAGTATGAGAAGGAGTAGAAGTAGTAGGAGAAGGAGAAGAAAGAAGGAGGAGGAGGAGGAGAAGGAGGAGGATGGAGGGTAGTATGAGAAGCAATAGGAGTAGTAGGAGAAGGAGAAGAGAGGAGGAGGAGGAGGGAGGGTAGTATGAGAATCAGTAGTAGTAGGTGTAGTAAGAGAAGGAGAAGAAAGAAGAATGAGGAGGAAGAGGACAAAGATGTTGCAATAAGGACATTTTTGAATGTGGCTTTTCTCATTTGTTCCTTAAGGCTGGGAAGAGTTGCTACTCTATGGTTGTTCCTAAAATCACTGTTCCATCTTCACCTCTGTCTGCACTATAAATTGAGGCATAAATCAGCAGCCGCTGAGCATTTCGGAAATGTCTCCATTCTACAGTTGCAGCAGGCCTTAAATCAAAGTCTACATGCAACACCTACCGCAACTGCAACTGCAACTTTACATTAAGGTAAACTGAGGTTCAGATCTCCTGAGACAAGAGAATTCCCCCCCCATTTGTTTATCTAAACCCAGAATGGGCTAGAACGGTAAGATGTAAAAAATTTTCTCTGCTTTCTTAAAGAAAGGAAGGAAGGAAGAAGCGAGGAGAAAATTTTAGAACGGGACAAAAAAAGAGAAGTGGGGTGAAAAAAATCTTTAGCCTCTATGTACAAATCACATTGTTAAGGAAGAACACCCATCTTTTCAGGTTTTGTAGAAACATATACCTAGGTTTAGAACACGTACACACACACACAACCACGCCAAGTATTTTGGGGTGGGGGAAAATGGCTGTCCCCTTAATTGTCGACACCCAGTTTCGAGAGTCCTTGCCGAAAATCCTGCAATTCATCTATCTTTCCATCTAGTACATCTAAAAAAGTTTGTAACTCCGTCTTCAAGTTATTCTGCCTGTGTTTGCTCTCTTCTACTTCCGTCCGTAGAGCTCTGACTTTCTCTTCCAGGTCTTTATTCCTTTTCTCAGCCGCCTGCAAAACAGAAAGTTAGTTTGAAGAACAGTGTGCTGACCTAGGGTTCCCCAAAAAACATGAAGCAGACTTCCTTGTCCCATCAAAAACCCCTTTTTATTAGGTTACTGTGAATTCCTCTCGTTCACATCCAGCGAAGTCTTTCAAGGGAGAATTTACAGTCACAGACCTTATCTGGCTTGGAGAGCTGCCAGGCCGATCTCTTCAAAACTTGGCAAGGAGTCACAAACCAATTAAGCGAACTAATTGTCTCCTGCAAACTCCCCTCCCCTTTCGCTCCTCTTTATTCCCTACGGGAGGGGCCATTCACCGTCCACCTGTGGCTTTACTCCTGAGTCGACCCTTGTTCCTTAGCTGTTCCCTTCTCCTGACAGCTCTGCGCAGGCGCACACTGGGAACAGGCTCCAGCTGTTCTTCTGCCTCACTGATGTCCGACTCCAAAGGCAGCTAACAACTATCAGACAGCCCTGGCCCCATCTCTGCCTCTGACGCCGAGCACTCAGCTCCAGGACTGACCCATGTTCCTCCCCAACCTCCTCATTGTCTGAGTCTGCCACCAGCTCCGCTGGCGGGCCACAACAACCTGAAAAGCAGGCCAACATATATCTCCTTCCACTTTCTAAGACAATGTCTTAGAAAGACAATCTGCAATCAAATTCCCTAATTCATTTTAATCTGAGAAGAGCATAGAAACATGGAGATGTCATCAACACAACTATCCTCTTTGCAGGGGATTGTGTCACACTGGCTGCATTTTTTTCTTTTTTTGCAGTTGATTAGAATTTATGTCATGCGCTCTGCCTGTGTCGTCGTCATCATTATCGTTTCCAGAATTTGTTCTATACATCATTGGTTTTTTGGTCTTTTAATGACTTCATAATCCCTTACATCATGGTGGAATCAAGTCAACAGAATGGAGCTGGGTATTTACTGGCCGGATGCCCTTCCTGTCCCCAATGAAGAGTTCACAGCAGTTAATTACTCAGTGTGCCCAGAGAGAGAAATATCTGCCGCTACCTAGGATCGAACTCACAGCCTCCTGATTGCACCACAGCCTCTCTAGGCCATTGCACCACTCTTGTATACATCATTTGAAGCTATTAAATTTCCTTCCCAATTCCAGCAAGCTCCAGGTGTGTTTTGGGATGGCTTAGATGGGAACTGCTCCTCAACATTTAAACCAGTGGTTCTCAACCTTCCTAATGCTGTTAACCTTTAATACAGTTCCTCATGTTGTGGTGACCACCAACCATACAATTATTTTCGTTGCTACTTCATAACTGTCATTTTGCTATTATTATGAATTGTAATGTAAATATCTGATATGCAGGATGTATTTTTATTGTTACAAATTAAAGATAATTAAAGCAACGTGATTAATCACAAAAACAATATGTAATTATATATTGTGAAATATTTATTTCTAATTACAAATAAATGAAATTTTGTCTTGAAGCATGGTGTAGCTTCAGGTGACCCCTGCAAAAGGGTCGTTTGATCCCCAAAGGGGTCGCGACCCACAGGTTGAGAACCACTGATTTAAACCCTCCAGCTCAGGGAAGGTATATTAAAATCTAGTTTTCTTTTACTTCTCTTGCAAAGGTCACGTGCTGTCTATGAATCAGTGTGTCTTGTTTGCGAATTCAATTTTTTTAAAAATTAAAAATCAATACACCTAAAATGTTATTGGTTAATATGAATAAAGGCAGTGGTGCAAGTTAATGTTCTCCAAGACAAAGCTACATTCAAGCATTTTGCTTCTGCGGGTTGGTGTCCAATTCCACCTATTCCTAAGGCAAGGTGAACTAAAATATCTACTCCTGAAATCCTTCCAAAATTGAAAAACGAACTATGCGCTCTACAGAATGAACTATTCTTAAACTGAAGTCACCGGCTTTCAGTAGGGGAATGCCAATGATACAAAGCTGGAATGAAGGCACATTATCTTGTTAATTTTTTTTTAACACAATGAACAAATAAACTAACCAAAAGGTACTCGACAAAATATCCCCCACCCTCGTGTTGGTAATATAAGAGGAAATATAGAAGGACTAGTCAAAAGGATGGGAGTAAAATCATAGCAAACAAGGACAAGACTGAATGCACATCATTGAGTGTTGTCTTAGTCATCCAGGTTGTGGTTGTCCCAAAGGTGCTTTTTAAAAAAACAACAACTGGACTTTGTTTTTCCTTGAAGATGTTTTGCTCCACATGTAAGAAGCTTCTTCCATTCTGACAATGGTGGAGGATGGAAGGATTTGTATTCCTTGCAGTCATTTTATTTTATTTTATTTTTATTTATATGCCGCCCTTCTCCCGAAGGACTCGGGGCGGCTCACAAAATATTAAAAAAGACAATGTAGAATTATAGAATTATAATAATTAAATAATTTAGATTAAAACAATTAAAAAACAGAGAGCAATTAAAAGACCCGATCCCGTTAGCAGATCTGATTAAAAAGCCATGTCTTCAGATCACGACAGAAGAAGCGGAGGTCAGGAATGGTCCGGAGGTCGGTGGGTAGTCATCTAGTTGTTAGCACACTTTCTGAAAGTCGTTGAGGCCACTTGGAGATTTATCTGTTTTCCACATCTGTGTTGTAAATAGAATCCTTTCAGCAGTTCCAAGAAGATTTCCAGATCCATTTGCATTATTCAGGTGACCCTGAGGGCATAGATAAATCTCCAAGTAGCCTCAGCGACTCTCAGAAAGAGGGCTAATAACCAGAGGACTGCCAGGAATTTAAATCCTTCCATTCTCCCCCATTCAGTCGGAACTGAAGAAGCTTCTTGGATGAGAAGTGAAACATCTTCAAGGAAAAAACAAAACCTCATTGCCATTTGAAAAAGGAATTATCGGGTGTTGGTTTTGGACAGCTGAGCTACAAATGCCACTGGTGATCAAACAGCACAACTTTATTACCTTGTGACTTTAGCAGTTGGTGTGATTTCTATTCCAGAATGAGAAGAACATTTTCAAATCATAAATAGGAGGAATAGTTTATGTGTATAAACGAGATGAACATATTGTAGCTACACCTTCTTATAGAGATGAGGAATCTGTAGAGATGAGGAATCTGTAGCCCTCTAGATCAGTGGTTCTCAACCTTCCTAGTGCCGCGACCATTTAATACAGTTCCTCATGTTGTGGTGACCCCCAAACATAAAATTATTTTTGTTGCGACTTCATAACTATAATTTTGCTATGATTATGAATTGTAATGTAAATATCTGATATCAATATTCTCTGCTGTGGTAGAAGATAAGACAAGCCCATTCTTGGGATTTTCGCGCTGGGCCCAGGCTTCTTTACTGCCCTTTCCAGGGGCAAATCCATCCGGGGACCTGTTTTCTGTCTTCCCCAGATCTCACAAGAAGCCATCTCCACTTCCTGTTATTTGCACTCCTGCAGGGCTAAAGATAGTGCCCGAAACCTTGGGAAGAAGCGAAGGCTCTGCAGCCTAGACTAGCTCAGCTGAGCGCCAAGCAGGGCTTCAGGAACAATCACAGAAGAGCCAGGGTTGCAGGAGCAGAGAGATGGGCGCCCCCCCCCTTCTCTCAGCCCACTTAGGCGACCCCTGTGAAAGGGTCGTTCGACCCTCAAAGGGGTCCCAACCCACAGGTTGAGAACCACTGCTATACTTATTTCTCTTTAGAGTTTTCATTGAATGATCACTCTAAGGCACAGGTGTCAAACTCGATCATGTGATATATCATGTTGTGTTTTTTGCCTTTGTGGAGCCAGGGTAGACATGGCCTGTGTGTGATGCATCTGGCCCACGGGCCACCAGTTTGATACCCCTGCTCCAAGGGGTCACTGGTTTATTCTATGGCGGCTCAGTTGATGACTGCTTAAGCATTTCCCCCTCCATTAACAAATGATATACATTTGCATGTAGTATTTTATATACGTAAATGTCTTATATGCAAGCACAATATAATTTTCATACTGGGACTACCATGCAAATTTGATTTATTCACCTCCATTTACTGTCCTCTCATTGAGGAGCAATTTATGAGGGCTTGGTATATTATGGGGCATAGCACAGAATAGCAATAGCACTTAAACTTATATATCACTTCACAGTGCTTTACAGCCCTCTCGAAGCGTTTTTTACAGAGTCGGC
>JANHFM010002915.1:0-10789 GCA_032468115.1 Grayia smithii
AGACTTTTAGGCAAGAAGGAGTTATCTTGTCTGGGCCTGGAGCTTTTCCCGGCTTTTGTCTGTGAAATAGGTCTTGCGCTTCTTTTTGTCCTTCTTCAAGGACATGTAGTCCTTGAATCAATTTCTTGTATCCTTCAACCTAATTTCAAAATTTCTCTGCAAAAGATCCATTCAGATCTTTCATAAGTGTCTTCTCCTTATTCCCTGCTCCTTAAAAGGAAAAGCTGTCATTTGGGGAGAGAGAGATGCAGGGGGGAAGGGGGGTGGTGTCCTACTGACTTTGGCATGATGCAAGCAATACCATGTGTATCTCTAGATGGTTTGTATTTACGGTAAGTACAGCAAAAGCAAAATCTTCCTAAAGTCCTGAAGTGTTAAGAGAGGTTTAGTCCTATCCCCAATAGTACCTAGGTTTTTTTTTTCTGTAGTCTTCCTGTGACTCTCTCAAATGCTTCCAAAAATAATGTAATTATCTGTAACAAAATTTGATGAGATTCAGTGGCATGAACTCTCTCTCTCTCGATACAGATTATCCTTTGGGGTGACTAAATATATTCAGATTGGGACTAAATCCTGTCTGGAAAAGATCTTCAAGATAATCTTTGGCCCCACTTGCATTAGCCTTATCCATGTGCAACCTAAATAGAGGTTGCAACCTAAATATTTTCCCCTGAGGGAAAATAATGCTAGACAGAAAAAAGGTTGTTCAGTCTTGGGATGAATGTACCTGTAACACAGCTGGAGGAATTGCAAATGTGACTAATTAATTTTCATTTATGATCGTACTGGATCACTCCCGTTTCATTATTGCATCTTACATTTTCTTTAGGCTGCCTTTCATATATAAGGAATCAGGAACGTGATATTTTTGTCAAATGCAATTGTTACTCAGAGCCACGAGCAAATTACAGTATGCAGTATTCATACTGAAACAAAAAGCATCATAATTCTGAAAAAAGTAAGAGGTACTAGAAAGGTTTACAGCTTGCCATTGCATATTCCTGTTGCCACAGCATTGTCTCTTTATTTTTAATCCAATATTTGTCTGAGACTATACATCAATGATTTGAGATAAATAATCATGATACAGGAAGTATATTTGAAGATAAGCATTTCCTGCCAGTTAATCTCTTCCTTCTAAAGAGTTTAGCAATGAATTTCCTCCTATCCTAGTTCACACTGACTATCTTTTTGGGTTGTTGTTTTTTTTGTTTCTTCTGTTTGTTTGTTTCAATGCTGTTTTCTGCGAAGGTGTCCCTTTCCCATTATGGCCAGCTTCAGACACCCTTTGTCTATTGTCATCTATGTGACAGAAACCACTCTTATAAGGAAATTTAGATAGAGCAGGTTTTACCAGAAATGTACTAAAGTCTTGATTATCTCAAATAATTGTCATAAAAATATACAACTAATGGAAAATATCACCAGAATGAAATGACAGATCAAAATGTGTAACATGCAATTCCAGAAATAGATATCACAGTACTGCGTAAAATGTGTACATCTATCCTAGATCTATATACTTTTGATGTAAGATTTATTCCAGATTTGGAACAAAATATACAAGGCTTAAATGCTAGTCACTGTACTTTTGCTTCAACAGGCTCTGTCAACAAAAGATTAAATTCTAATTTTTATTAATGAAAAACAAACAAAATATTTCATAAGTCAGCTTAGGAAAGAGACTAGTTTCTGGCTGCACATTCTTATATGCGTGCCTTTATTCAGCCAAACAGTATGAATCCTCACTGTGGAGTGTTAAAATATTCAAAGTTGCCTCCAATTGTGATCATTCACTAGTGAATGGCAGATCAGGCTACCTCCTTTCCTCTCTACTATTCACGTTTCCCAAAACAATGCTAGAAGGCTGCAGGGGAGATCCTTTACATGAGTAGTTAGTTTACACTCTAGCATTGGATTCACCAATATAATGCTCATAAGAATGTTAATATGCTCCTGGATGTCTTCTTGATATTAATGTCTTCTTAACCTTCTTAACAGGTTCCTTGCCTGTTTGTGTTTTTATAGTTAAATAAAACTACATAACTAAAAAAAAAGAAAAGAAAAACTGAATTCTATAAAACAAAAAAATGGCCTCCATTGCCATTATCCTTACTTCCAAGAATAACTCAGGATATTAATTATAGTTTTGCTAGACAGTGAAAGTGATGAATGGCTGCAGCACAAAATCTACATTTGGAAATGTGACCCCCATCAATAAGCTACATATGGACATTAAGAAAAGCTGCCAAGTTTCCATTCAACTGAGAGCTTATCTAGATCAGGTTGGGGTCAACTGCCAAGGGAATGATCTTACTGGGTTATTTCATTGAATATTTTAAATATTTCAATACACGATTATTTTATTTTATCTTATTTGATATGGTCATTATACTGATCAATAAACATTTGAAAATATGCTGTCCAGAAAAAAGGACAGATTACACTTTAGCAAGACCTTTGCAAAGACAGTGGATTCCAGAACAATATATTAAGCTATGATTTCATTGAGGATATGTTTGTCCTGTTTATCTTTAAGATGCAAGGGGGTTTGTGTGTGTGTGTGTTTGCCACAGTGGAATAATATGGCTACCTGTTTGCATTAAGAGACATTTCTCCATACAAAATAATTTATCAAAATTCAATCTAGTTTGTTTACCAGAGTACCTGAATCAGGTGGCTGGTATCCCATGTTTCAGAGGAAATGACAAAGCGAGAACTTGTTCATAATTGAGTTCTTGGCAAAATCTCTGTGTAGGCAAATGTTGTGTCATAAATCTGTGTGATTTGGCTGTTATTGTTGTTGCTGTTTTGCCTTTTCCACTTTGCTACTATTTGTGTGTATTTTCCCCATCATTCATGAGTCAATATATTCTTGATTAGGTCTGTAATGTTTACTGACAGTCTGCCACAAGTATGTAATTTTAGGGCAAAGTGTACAGCTTTTCATTCTAAGTGGGAAGACATGTAACTAGACTAGCAATATTCATCTAAGTAGGTTGTAGGAGACCATTATAGAAAACACTTCACAGCTTCTTTACTGCATGAAAATCATTTTATAATGTACAAACTGCAGACATATAATTTGTTTTTTTATGATAGTTGGTAACCTTGTGTGTGCTTGCTATGGATCTGCTATGATATTTTTTCCCATAAATTTAGGTCTTTGTAAATTTTGCTTGCATTATCTTGTGTAAATGATAAATCAAATGAACCTTCAAAGAAAGCATTAAGATGATTGAATAATTTTGGTTATATGCTATACATCAGATACTGAAGGTGTAATTGCAAATAATTCTTACTAGAAAGAAAAAAGGAAGACTGTGTGGCTACAGGCTTGATAGATAATGTGTCATTAAGTAATTGTCAAATCTCAGCAATCACATAGACTTATTTTTCCCAGGACAATCTGTCCCTGAGCTGGTTTCTCAGGTTTTCCAATGGTGCACTCATCACCACTATAAGTACCTCCATCCTCCTTGCTGCTGATCATCCTTTTCTTTTCTTTCCTTCCACTTTCCCCAATATTAGAAGCTTTTCCAGATAGCTAGATCTTTGTACAATGTGTCTGAAGTAGGATAAATTGGAGCCTGGTCATTTGTCCCTTGAGTGATAATTCTTGATTTGTTCAATAATCCATTGGTTTGTTTTCTTGGCTCTTCACAGAAGTCTCAAGAATCTTCTCCAACACCAATCTTCAGAAATGTCAATACTCTTCCCACCCTGCTTCTTGAAAGTTTAACTTTTATTTCCATAGATTGTCACTAATCATGCCTTGCATAATTTGATCTTTGCAAATATAGATACATCACAACACTGTTGTTTCCAATGAACTTGTAGCTTCTCTGCCAAGTGCTAATCTGCAGCATATTTGCTGACCACCTGTTTCTTTTCTGTTGGTGGTTAATTCTAAAAGGGAGAAGCTATCTACCATTTTGATATCTTCATTGTCAATTATAAGTTGTCTGGTTGTTCAATATGTTATCATTAATTTGGCCTTCTTTATATTTAATTTTAGTTCCAGTTTTTTCAGTGTGCTCTTTAGTACTCGGGTTTATAAACTTTCTGCATTCTCAGCTATCACGGTAATGTAATTAGTACTTTACAGGTTATTCTCCAGTTTTAAAACCATGCTCATCTTTTTCCAATCTGCTCCCCTTAATATATATTCAGAATATAAGTTGAATAAATAAGGGGAGTATATGCAGCCTTGTCACACTCCTTTACCAACCTGGAGCCAGTTTGTTTTGCTATGTACTGTATATACTATGGCTTCCTGACCTGTATATAAATTTCTCATGAGGACAATGAGATTTGTTAGCATAGCTTGGTTAAAACCTTTCATGTTTCTTCTTCTATTGCTTCTATTCAGTGGTATTCCATCAGTTCCTATAACCTTCCAACTTGTTAATGATCAGAGTATTGATGTAACTTCAATCTGATATGAGAAAAAAAGAATGTGAAGGTTAATATGTGTTTCATATTGCTGCTTACAGTAATGCAATTGTATATTCTAGAAAACAATATACAATTTTGCAATCAAATTATCTTTCAGATTTTGTCCTGTATCAACAAGTGGTATAAAAGGCATGAAAAGGCATCAATACACATCTAAGTATTTTGAGTGAATGCTTTAATGGATTATGTTGTGTAAAAATACATATTATGTTTTCCGGGGGAAAAACATCTCTATTTGTATGTATGAAGAAAGCTTGACATGGGCTGAAAGGACAGGATGAAATCAGGTATGATATCCAAAGACAATTGCTTTAGATCACATTTCCCCAATGTTTCTGGCTTTGGGGACAAGCAAGGGGACAAGCAAGGGCATAGTTCCATGTGAGCAGCCAGCAAGTGTGTGTGTGCAGCTTCATTTAGGTGAGTGACATGCATGTGCACATGCCACTCACTTAAATGGAGCGTGAGTGCACATGCGCACACTCACTTGCATAAGTGAGGATGTGCATGAGGGCTCTCTAGCTGTTTCTGTGGCCTGGTTGTAGGCCACAGAAACAGCCCATTAGTGGGCTGTGGTGCACAGGTTGGGGACCCCTGCTTTTAGATAATCTTTAGATTATCAATTATGAACATGGGACTAATGTCAGCAATTGGAATACTGAGGATGTCATTCTTAATCATAATTTACCAAATAAGCCTCATTCACTCTAGTTCACACATAATTCTAAGCTATGTGTTTAATCATTTACTGAATAATCCAGAAATGACTGAGTTATCAACAAATTGAAAGAAAACCAAACCACGATAGGGTTTTGCATAATATCCAAAATTATTTACTGTGACATAACTTCCAAGTAATCATTCTTAGATTAATCTGACTCATAACTCATGTAGGACTGTTTCTGTTGTTGCTTTATTTAGTTTTAGAACTTTTCCCTCATCTCATTAAAATTAAATATCAATTTTGCCTAACATCAAATGGCATAAAACCTTATTTACCACAGGAACACGCTACTTTTAACTCTTCTAACTAAACATTGAAGAGTTCCTGAAGAGTTCCTGTTTATTGCCACTGAAAACAATGATTGTTACATTGACCTACATGTGTGTGTGTGTCTTTTAGACACTTGACTTTTGACATCAGTCACAAACAGAGGGAGAATGTCTCCTCTCTTGTTGACTTACCTACTTATCTCATTCTGAAAGACCTCTCAGAATGCTTTGAGTATATGTGTTTCTGTGGGTTGGGTTAGGATTTGGTAACTTGGGTTGTATTTTAAAAGCAGCAAAATGGCCATGAGATAAGCGTTGTTTGACTTAATAATTCAAGGTCTGCTTTAGTTTTAGATAAACAGGCATGTTTGCAGGGCAAGCATGGATAAAGGAACAATGGCATTTTGCTTTATAAGGGCCATAGTTTTAATTACTCATTCCTTTCACAAGTAGGTTTCAAGGATTGGCTGGATATATTGAATTGGCTTTGGGTAGTTCTTAAAAGTATCAATAGTTCAGTTCAGCCACTGTGCTGGACATGTACACCATGTGATTCGTAAGGAGTTCCATCTTAATGTTATTAGTCATACAACTGAGAAGGAAGGCAAATGATACTTAATATATACTCAGACCTATTCAGCCTTGTCTAAAAAGGGTTCCAAAAGGAAGACACTGTCTCTGGATTACTGTGATTGTTATCATATGTTACTATTTATTTGGGTAATTTAGAAATTTAAATGCTGCAATGATTTTAAATGTGGCGATTCATTTTAACAATGAAATGTATTAGTTAAATCCATTTAAGCAAAAGCTTCTGAAAAATAATGATTTGCATGTTTGTATTAATTTTTTTAATATTTCTATGAAGAAACAAAAATGCATGGATCCAATGGGAAGCCTAGCTAATGCAGCAATCTGTTGCATAGGGGCAACCAGATGCCTTCTGGAAGCTTCTAAATAGGACCCGAAGAATAGCACTGTCCTGCTTTGTTTCCCAAACAAATCATATCCATAAACTCATCTGATTCCTACAGCACATCAGCTACACTGTGGCTTGTTTAATTCTGGCAATGTGTTATCAGAATTAAGTAACTGTAATTTATTGTAGCCTTGCTGTGAAACTAATTTTGATGTAAAGTTCGTTCAATAAAATATAATTAAATAAACGATGGTTTAGAATGCTGTTGAACTTTGCCACTGCTCCAATACTGAAGGACAAAACAGAGTCTTCATGACCGGTAGCTAATGATAACTTTATCATTTATAAAGTTCTCTAATTTTTTTGAGACAATTAAATCCAGAATGCCTTTCTTTTTTTCTTTGATTACCTACATGACACAATTCATACTAGGCTTAATTCTACTATTAAATGAACATAAAATTGACTTGGGAATTAGTCCCACTACATCCAGTGCTTTTTACTCTCAGATGAGTATTAAGATTATACAGTGCTACAGATTTAAAGGCAAAGAGGTGCTCTAGCATACAGTGATGCAGATGGGTCTATGACAATTTGCTACAGCCAACTCCCCACGGCCAACTCACTGCAGCCAACTTGCTGCAGGAAAACTTACCATAGGACAAGAGTTACACTAATATCAAAGAAATGGTGGAATGATGCATTGGCCATGGTGAGTTGGCTACAGTAAGTTGTCCCATTCCTGATGCAGGTAGCATCTGGTTGCAACTCCATATTTTTTCTTTTGGATTATGCTATAGCTGCAAAGCAGTCAGATCATACCAGCTGCTTTGAGGAATTATGGACAGGTGCCATTTGAGAATCCCATGTACTCCAAAATACTTTTTATCTTTAAATCAAAAGGGTTATGGCTATAGCTTCATGGAACAGGGACATATACAATTAAAATTGTTTTTGTAGAAACAAAATATATACCCAAAAAGTAAATGAAACTTGGACCTATACGTACACATCTATGTATAGATTATATGTACTGACAAGTATTTATAGGACCAAGTTTTATTTCCTTTTTTTTCAGTTGTTCCTGGTTTTTCATTGTATTATTTTTTCCAGTGTCCGCTTAATTCAGATTATGAACTTTTGAACCAAGTAGACATATTGGAATAAGTATTCCAACAAGACTGCAGTCCTCCTCATTTTGTTACATTTCAATATAACAAATATATCTTATTTGCTCTGTGGTTGGCAAACCTCGGTTAATATCTGTTTCTTGAACCATTTTTCATAACCTATATTCTTTTTCCAATATGAAAATGCATTCTTAGTTTGGGGTAAAAGTGAAATTGTCTCTAAGAATCACATCAAATGTGGACGGGCTGAAATAAGAAAGTTGTCTTTTGCTCATATACCGGTACTTTAGAATGGACCTCTGGATAGCATTCACCTGAAAAATGTTTTTTTTCAATGACCTTAGTTGAGATGTCACAAGATCTCTATTTGCCCTTGCATTTACATGAAGCCAACCTGGAGGCCCCACTTTAGTTTCAGTGATCAGGGATTCTGAAAACTAGAAATCAAAACAACTTGAAGCACATGACCATTTCTAGTTTATGGTAACATCTGAGTTCATAAATTGTGTTGAACCCAAATAAACAAACCATACTACAGTTTGGAGAGATTGTGAAAGACTCTGACTTTTTGATCTTCAACTGGCCACTTTATACACCTAATGAAGCAAAGCAGTAAAGTATCACTGGCTTTGTTTACGGGGCGCATGGAACATCACCCACTAGCCAGCTACATTTTAATCTGACTGTGCAAACTTTACGATCTCTATATCAATCAATGTCAACATTGGGTAAACATTTTTACACTAACCAAAGGTAAGATTGTCAGGTGGGCAGAGCAATTGTGTTCAGATACAGCTTGTTCCCAGTTCAATTCCTAGAATTACTGCCTGTATCCCTATTAGTTTTACTTAATTAGGAGCGAGATCTAGCGAATTCACGGGGACTTACTTCAGAAATGAATTGACCCTTCAAGGAAATGTTGTCTTTTAAGATCCCCCCCCCCCAACTCTCTCCCTGCGTGCGTCTTTTCGTTAAGCAGAGGCGAGCAGGTGCTATCTCGTAGTTGCAGTTTTGGAAAGGCAAAACTGTCTAGATATTTTTTTATAACGCGGAAGGGTTGCGCGCTCGCTCTCTCTCTCTCTCTCTCACACACACACACACAAACACACACATCCTGAAGTGACTTTCAGGCTCACCCACATACCACGTAGGCTGGCGGGGAGGGGAAAGAAAAAGGGAGAAGCCAGTCAGAACAACCGGAGGAGGAGGGCATGTGCAGCGTTTGGGACTCTCCAAGTGGTGGAAGGAGAGGCCGAAGGAGGCGGCAGCCTGAGAATTTCTGAGGGCTCGCGCAGGCCTCTCTGGCTGGGCAGCGGGGAGAAGCGAGAGCCGGGCGGCCGCTGCCGGAGAACGCGCGCGTGGGTGGAAACGCCATCCTCTCTCGGTGTACATAAAAGAAAAGATACATTCATCAAGAATCAGAAGGTACGACACTTAATGATAGTCATAGGGAACAAATGAGCAATCGAATCATATTAGGAAACAGTCAGTAAAAGTCTTAAGGCTACCAGCAACAAGCCAATTTAGCCATATATCCCAGCATGGATAATAGTGAAATATGCTGGTATTTGTAAATCACCAATGTTATAAAGTTCTGTTTCCTTAGTTATGTACAAATCTGCAAATGGAAGAATTATAAATATGCTGAGTTTTTTTCTAGAAGCATTTTTACTTAAAAAGAAATTAAAAATCATTTTATCTTACCCTAGATTTTGTGGTAGCAATTTCAGCTTTAAGAATTTCTGGATCATATTTTGAGCTAGATGATGAACTGGAGGCTACTACAATAACAGGGGAAAATTAAAAAAAACAACAACAAAAAGTTAAGGAAATGAGAAAAAATGCAAAACAAAACGTATTTTTTTAAAAAAATGTAAAAGCAATTAAACTGCCATCAATAGAAGAAATGGGAAGGAGCTTAACCAAAATTAAGCTGTTTCATTTATTTTCCCTTTTAAACAAATTCTGAAGTTTCAGAGCTATGTTTAAAAACAACAACATACAGAGGTATTACATTTATTAGACCGGGTAATTAAAATAAAATCTAGAGTGGCTTAAACTTTCCATTTTCCAAGCTATTTTCATTAGAATAGTAGAATTGAATAGTAAAAAGAAAAACATCTGCATAATACAGGCAAAAAAAAAGGGGGGGGGAAATATGGCGGCTGGTGTAACTATACAAAATACAGTGTTACAGTTAGTTCTTGTATAGATCACAATTGGGAATGGAAACATGGTTATTATAGTTAAGTGGTCACTAAATAAAATGCTAACTGTCCTTATGACCTCACTTGAGATTTCCTTTCCTTTTCAGATCTACAAAGATCATAAATGTGGGTTGCAAAGTTACTTTTTCATCACCATTATAATTGTGCAGTTGCTAAGTGAAGACTACCTGTACATGAAAAACAGAAGTGCAAAGATTTATGGAATGAAACCTGCATATGGAATGTAGTCTGCAAAGATATAAATTAACTATTGGGGAAGAAATGCTCTTAGGTTGCATGAAGGATTTTTCCGAGATGTGTTAGAAGGGAGAAACAAAAAAATAATTCTTATTCTCCCATTTCTGAAAACACAAAATCTAGTTATTAAAGCCAAAACTTGCTCCCAGAGGAAAAATAAATTACACATTCTTATATTCATAAATTATAATTTAAGACACTTACAGCTGGTCTGAGACCCCAGTTTGTGTTCCCAAACATCATGAAGTTGCTTGTATTCCTGCTGGGCCAATTCAAGCCTCTGTTGCTTGACCTGGTAAACCTCCTTCTGTGCAGTTAAGGCTTCTTGGGCCAATATCAGGTAGTCCTTCAGCATGTGTTCCTGTTCCTGGCGCCACTGCACCCGAGGATCCTCTATCTGGGTAGTTTCTTTAAACAAGAACACAACAAGCTAGAGATAAATCTAACATAAACAACTATTTGGCCTATAATAGGATTTCATGATTTTAATTTGACACATATGGCATAAAATCTACTAAAGATGAAGCTTTGCTGGTTTGTCTCCTGTTTATTCCAGATCAGTCCAACCTAGTCGTTAAAATGACATCCTTTGTTATATATTTATATTGCTTAATGCAAGTATCCATGCAGAAAATGATAATAATTTTGGGCGAGTAAACCAGCTTCCTATTACACGGTGATCTGTATTTTATGTTAACTATGAATAATAAAGTTAAACATGGACATCATAACATAACATGGACGTCATAACAGACAGGAAGCAGCAGGTGAAGCTAAGCAGAATCACATCAGACACCTGTACAATTAGCACAGGGGCTCCACAA